>SRPS01000182.1:0-60156 GCA_018360175.1 Claviceps arundinis
TTGGTGTGAGGCCTGTACACCACACCAGACGCTAACCATTGGTATATACTAAACCATACCATTGGTCACACCAACCATTGAGAGCACTGGTCTACGACGGAACACTGGCGGCAGAAGTGAGTGGCAGTCAAAATAATTCTGAAAACCCTAACTATCGTCTCTCCCGTCTTTCTTGCGTCCTTGAAAGTTGAATTTGCTCCCCGGGGACCAGGGTGGTGTGACGAACGAGACCAAGTGGACAAGGCTGTAGGTAGGATGATAGGCAAGGTGTAAAGACTCAAGAGAGGAAGCAGACTCGCCCGGGATTTATATAGTTTCACGGCTGGCTGGAGATGCAGCATTCTCGATCCTGCAGGCTACGAGGCTATGACTGACTCCACCAACAGCCTGCCCGTGTTCGAAAATCGAAAAGTGCCGATTCATGCTTCTGATATCGAGCCACCATGTTCAGAATAAGGCACTTCGTGTTAAAACACCCGTTGCTAAGCGACGGATCACGGGGGCCGGGGGGGGGACATAAAAAGCGTGCCTTACAAGTAGGTCACTGTAGGTGGCCGCCCAGTTGCCAGTTGGCGGTAAATTGCAAACTTGAAACGGTAAATTGGTGAATTTGAACAGCTTTTCGAACAACTGGGTAAAAATTGCGCCGAATTCTGACATATGCACACTGGTAGAGAGTAACGGGATGGAGTTGAGTCTTGAGGTAGGAAACTGTTTTGTGCCAAGACTCAACATATAAGAGGGGGCTGTATTAAACCCCAGGCCGGGGCCGGCGGCTAGAGTGACGCGCAACTTCGTCACGGCATATGATGCATTCGAACATGACAAGAAGTCGTGCAGGAAAGAATAAAGACTGGCGCCGGAACTCCGTGTTAGTTGCTCGCTGGAGAGTAAATGTACGATGCAATAAACGCCGATCAATCGGGCGAACTGGTCTCCGAGGATGGCCAGGATGCAAGACGACAGATCGCCATCGGGCCGGCGACAGTGCCATTGACTTTTTCAACATGCGCGATGGCATGATAAAAGAACATTGATCTCTTTGGAAAAAGAAAAAAGGGCAGAAGACGGACGGGGAGCGTGTTGCGGTTCAGCTGCTCCTACATGTAGCGCGCGCTTGCGAAGTTCGAACGCTTTGCATGGAGTCTGGACATTGATGATTGGAGTGGCTATGTACCTAACGCTATGTACATTCACAAACGTGATTCTTTTCTCGACGTTCATCCAGTCGTTTGTGGCTCCACAAAAACACGAACACTTCATCCACTTTTCGTCGCGGTGAGACCGTGAGTGCAGCTTCATTCACGACAAGTTGACAACCCATCACTTTTGAGCAGCGATGGTGATGCCACCGCACTCTTTGAAGCCATTCGAGACAAGGTTCGAAGGCACAAAGTATTAATCGTGTGTGGAAGGCCTGGAAAGCAGGCAAATCACCAACATTGATTGCTAATGACGAGGGAGTTCTCCCAAGCCTCGTTGATGGCATCAAAAGACGGTACATACCTCTAGGTAGGTAGTACCTGCCTAACGACTACCTCTTGTAAGTTATAACCGTTTGCCCCCAAAGCACAAACCAGTTGTATCGCAGGGTTTATAGGGGTATAGCAAACAGTGGCCAGTTGGCTGCGCCACTCTTTTGTGCAATACCTACCATATTGCATTGCGATGGACGTTTTCGCCGTTCGACGGGGCAGCGAGTACCATTCGAACAAGTGAATGAAGACGAGCAGAGCACTCTTGAATCTAACTTCGAATTGGAACGATGCCCGCACACACATACTTTGCATCCTCATTCATCAGTGCCCTCAATTTCCAATTGCAATGAGCCCGAAGATTTGACCTAGCACCAAGATTGATGATGGCTCATACGCTGAAGATAGGTTCTTGGCTGTCGCGCTCATTCCTCTCGCGACACGCGGCAAACAAAGCGGTTTTCTCCAGCTCCGGCTTCACAACGCGCGTAGGATTCAACTGCATCCAGTCGCGTAATTCGACTACGTCAGTGCCACCTGTTGAGTACGAATCCGTCGAAGGAGTAGAGGACATCAGTCAATACCGACTTGGCCGCTACCATCCAATTCATATTGATGATCGACTCAACAATCGATATCGAGTGGTGCACAAGCTCGGCTATGGCTCATTCTCCACTGTTTGGCTTGCTCTTGACGAGAAAACACCAAAATATGTTGCTATGAAAGTCGGCACTACGGATACGAGTCGCAGCGAGATTGGTACCATCTCCCAAATAACGCAGAATGCCGTAATGGACCATTGGACAATATGCGGACAGATCAAAAGCTGCTGTTTCCCACCGTCCTGGATCGATTTGATATTATTGGACCTAACGGTACTCATCCTTGTCTTGTGACCTCTCCAGCACGATGCAGCTTGCGTGATTCGCAAGACGAAGGATTTTTTTTCGGTCTCTTCGGCTTCCCGCTCGATGTAGCCAGATCGTTTGCCGCGCAACTCGTCATAGCCCTGTCAATCGTCCACAAAAGAGGTTTTGCCCACGGAGGTGAGCTTCTCAGCAAGTTTCGCGAGTTATCACGAGTTCCACGAATCCACAGCTAATATTGGCCCGTGTATTAGATCTTCATCTCGGCAATCTCTTCTTACAACTGACCTCGTCGCTTGATAGCTTTTCAGTAGAACAACTATACGAACTCTACGGTGACTCGTGAGCCGGACAAGGAGCCGGTAGTATGTCTCAAACCCGAGGCAGCATCGAAACATCCCTCTGTTCCATCTTACGTGGTGTCCTCAGCGTGGTTGGGCATACCGAGCGGTTGTGTAAAGCTTGCCGAGGCGAAGCTGGTACTTGGCGATTTCGGAGCTGCCTTCCGCCCCTACGAGGAATCTCAGGACGGTTCACACACGACGGATCTCATGCGCCCACCTGAGTCACGGTTTGATCCAAAGAGGCCCCTCACTTTTGCCTCGGACATATGGAGCTTGGGTTATGCGATTTTCGATCTTCTCGCCCCACGGGAGATTCTTAACGAGTTTTGTGAGAGAAACGAAAATATCCTCTATGATAGAATATTAGGGCGAGGGCGGTCATTTTACATCGACAAAGAAGTAAAGGTAATATATACGACAGTTGATGACGTAGTCAGGTCATTGGAAGTTCAACGACAATTTCGGAAACGGGTGCGAGACTCGCGACATGAATGGAAAATGGACAGATTTGCTGAAGATGAGAATCATGAGATCAAAGCGCTGATTAAGCTCCTGCGGTGCATGCTTGCATTCGAGCCAAGTGAGCGGCCGGACATATCACAGGTGCTACAATCGGAATGGATGACAAAGTGGGCATTGCCTGCATACCAGAAAGGCTTAGAGGAATAAATCTCTTGTTCTAGCTAAGGTATGTACCTGTTGAGCAGTTTGAGGGGGATGATGGTGCGCTTTTGCCTCCCATTTTGCTCAATAGCGTATAGGTTTAAGTGTTATCAGCCCGTTTTCTGCACGTTCGGGTGGCATTGGCATATGCTTTCACCTTCGGCAGTTATTGCGGTCGTCAGATCGGGACCCGGCGAGGGCAGTGACGACTGCGAGGCTGTACCTTTAGCGCGATGTCTCAGGAGTCAGTTTAAGCTCTGTACACTTTCATAACCTCATTCTTCACTCTGTTAGCTTTCATAGCCACTCATCTTTCGCTTCGCCCCTCCGCCGCTCCGGTAACTTGCAATCTCCGGAAACTCGCGAGTTGTCTAGCTCAACTGCCACAGTGACGCTGATGGTGAAGGATACCAGTATCGGTGGTCTGGACCTGGATCGCAGCGGAGGCATTTATGGTACCAGAACGCAGTAGAAAACTTGAAACACATTCTGGGTTCCTACATCAGCGGATGAACGCACACAAGTAGAGCATCTTATTGTGTCTGTTTGCGTGTACTAGATGCCCATAGCTGCCAAGACAACGTGTATGTGCTGAACGGCATGTATGCTGGGGGAACATGCAACACGGTTGATGTGAGCGGATAGGGTGCTGACTTTTAGCAAAGTAATGAGTCAAACCGGAGTGTGGTAGTACTAGATCGTGAGAACTCAAGTCGGCTGACCTTAATCGGAGTTCCCAATATGCTCACTGGCCATGCAGGATCAGGGCCTCAGCAGAAGCGAGTCCCCAGATTCGGGCGCTTCGCCTCTGGTCATCCGATGAGGTAGGCCGGTCCTGCCGGATGAGCGCTGCGGATTCGGTACAGCCTACTAGGGCTCAACGCCTGCCGCACGTTTTGCACACTCTTTCCTTTCCTCTTTGATCTACTCTCTCTGTTAAAAGAGCTTCATTCGTCCACGGTTCGCCTTCTGTGCCCGCTGTGACCAGCCGTGACAGACCGCTGCTATACCACCGTCAACACACGGCTCCTCACGGCGCAAAAGAAAGTGTCAAACAACAGGAACAACAAAACCATTGGGACGTTAGCTTGCTTGAGCCTTCCTTCTCACACAAAAGGCCTGACAGCGATCCGCGGCGTTCTCGCGGAGCCCTGGCCCTGGGCCAGAGGCACGTGGGCGCTTCGCCGCTTCCAGCCTTCCAGGTCGCGTGCGGAGCGCTGAGTCCCAGCGACTCTTGCCAACGAGCGTAGAGACAAGTCCTTTTCTCGTCCCCGGCAGGCCCACTGACAGCTTAAGCTTCTCAAATCGAGTTCTTTACTAATTCTCCCACTCTCTCTTTCTGCACCACTGGTTAGTGAGAGCTTATTGAACAGATATGGACACACTATGCATGTATACCGAATGGCGATTGCTACACACCTTACCTAGTTCGGACAAGGGAGATATTCCTCCCAACCTTTGTGGTATGCAGGTAACGCCCACTTTGTCATCCATTCTGATTGTAGCACCTAAGACTAAAAGAGAATGGATGACAAGGTGGGCTTTACATGCATATCGGAACGGTTTAAGGGGGGGGTTTACCTTCTCCGAATACGCTATTCCCAGCTCACTGAGCTCAGGAGTCTAATGGCCAGATACTTGAACCTTTGGCCCTACTCACGGCCATTCTGTTGGATTCGCTGGGCACTTTGATGGCGCGCCTGGCTGCGAGCCGCGACGCATGTCTGTTGATTGCAGCCGAATCCTTTGCAAAATCTGCAATTGTGCCTTGCCCCTCTTGTTTCATCTTCTCTTCTTCCTTTTTGCGACTATTTTGTCTGTTTTTGTGCTGTTTACTGGTGCTCTTTGTTTTGCATTGATTTGGCCAGAGCTTGTGGACACCATTTTCTGTGTGGGTGTCCGTAGTCTGAACGGAAGGGACTCTTATAACTGTAGTCAAGGGTGTTTGTCGCTGCTTTTATCGCACCGAAAACAGCAGCTATACCAGATAAACCACCTGCCAAACAAAAGGAAACGGCTACCTCTGGAGTCTGGGCAAAACAACTTTGGGAAACAGGATGACGGCATTGCAGGCCTATTGGTGGATCTCAGGTTAGGCTTGTGTGATAACGCAAACTTTGTACACGTGACACGAGTCGCGACCACTTTGTACCCACACATTTAGTGGCTGTTTTTCTCCGCCTTCGTGAACGAGAGGTACGCTCGCGACCGCAATGTCGAATCTTCCTGGCCTTTGTAATTCGTGATACTTATGCTAATGCAGTCATTGTCTACTACGTCTAGTAATTCTCTCATTAAAAAGATAACATTCGATATCATGCACGAACCCTCGCAATCCACGGCATCCCCGAACGGCCGGCATCGTTGGTCTGCCGAAGAAACATTCCTATTTCTCGAATTGTTGCTTGAAGCTCGTCGTTGTCAGCAGCTCAACAGTAATAGGATTCGCGATATACGAGATGTCCTCGAAAGCTTCATTCCAACCTTGTCTACTAGATTTCCTAATCGACAATGGAATATGAAGGTTATCGAGAATCGATTCGCATGGCTTAAGGGCACTTGGCAAGCTTTCTGCGCGGCAGCGGCGATACCCGGCACTACATTTAATGAGGAGACCGGAATGCTTCAGATAAACAAGGCAAGCGCTAAGGTTCTTGAATCTGGACATAAACGTTATGGAAGCTTTGTGGTTGCAAAGCCTCTACCCACAAACGATAATGTCACGCGCTCTGAATGGGCGGAGATATTTCTTACAGACCTCCCAGCCAGGGACACTACCTTTGATTCCCACCATTATCGAGGCTTCTCGAAACCTGCAGAAGCTGAGGCCACAGAAGAAGGAGAGGGACAACCTTCTCAGGAAAGTCAAGAAGAGGCATGGGGGGGCACTCAAGATAATAATGCAGGAGATGAGAGCCCGGAGGAAGACACATCTGACGAGGATATTTTGGATCTTCAACCCTCTCGCAGAAACGCAAACAACACTAGAATCCCTACTGTAAAGCCTTCGAATATCGCGAGACCAGCGGCCAGCAGCTCACGAAACACATATACCACGCCCAAACCGTTACATGGACTGCCAAACCGCTTTGCAAGAAGTTTACCACAAAACAGAATTATGGAACAGTCATCTGAGCTATCACAGGTCTTATCTAACGTACGTGGGCCAAGGCATGGAGGCCGACAGGAGCACATAATAATTCACCAGGCAAGGTCACCACATGCGGAGGAGATAGAGAAGGCAAGCAAAGACTGTCAGTTGCTCTTTGAGGATTTTGGAATACCTACTATGATGAAGGTAATCTTGTGGCTGAAGGAGGATACAATGAATGCTCCAATTTGGAACTCTTTATCTTCAAAAGAGGCCAAGATAGTACTGGTTGAGACTATTCTCGGCGCTGAGCTCTCTCGATAGATTTTAGGCTATCTAGGAATTTGGTGAGCACGTGCAGTGCAAAGCTTCACATTTCGTCCTCCTTGACACCCTCTTTAGCAGCTCTTTTTACAACCTTGGAAACGCATTTACAACGTTAGAAATCTATTCGAGTTGCCATTCCTTCCCTATGAATATGCCTCCCAAAGTCACGCTGCGACTTATCACCATACCTTTGTCGCGGAAAGGCGATCAAGCACTCTTGAAGCACGGGTCACGACTCGCAGCTTAGTCAAGAGCTTCACGCTCATCGTCATCCAACGACGTGATTTTCTCTGTTTCAAATTTATGAGGATGATGGACCCTTCCCATTACATTTGATGAAAGTAGGCAACGCATTAACTGCATATACAACCTTCAACTGCACAAGTGACAGATCTTCCGGAGCAGCACACGCTATGACGAGCGATTCCAACAGCACCATTTTCACTGCTCCAGCTCCGAGTTCACTGCAGCACTGAAGAATCACTGCGAGGCAAATGTTATCATCGGCATCTTCTTTCACCCCAAATCGAAAAAAAATTAAATTCATGGATGTTTGCTTCCTGAAAGGTTGCCATGGCGCCGTGCAAACTTTTCGCAATTGAGACAAATTTCCACATCTTTCTAAGCAAATTGGCAGACGAATGCGGCTAGCGCGTCCAAAATATGCAATAGAGGTGGGTAACGGGTTCGCAAATATGCAAAGTTTGTCGCCGTTCGTGGATCAACCCTGACACTCCGTAGATCCATCACATCATCATCATCATTATTTCCCACAACATCTCACATCACAGCCGTGGGCTACTTCATTTACCACCGTTTAATCGGAGTTTATGACATCGCATATCTATCTTGCAGCAGAAAATGGAACACGGACCGCCGACTACTGTGACCTGCCTGTCGCGTTCGATGCCTTATGTTACCGTGACGCAATTACGTGTCGCTCGCCCTCTACTATCTAGGTAGGCGATAGCCAAAGCCTGGAACCAGAAATCCACACAGTTTCCCTCTCGAGTTAGAAGTTTACGTTCAGCCTTTGCACACAACAATTCGCTATCGCCAGATTAACGCCATCCATTTACTCCCCGTCAAACCTGCATACGCCAAACAACTGCGTACTTGTTGCCCAGATGTTCGACAGGCTGTTCAGATTGAGTAATTCACCATTTCAAGTACAATCTACCGCCAACCGGCCCGCCACCTACGTGCCAGGTACGCTTTCTCTCTTCGCCCCGTCGCGCACCATCGACCAATGGCTGTCTGAACAAAGGGTGTCATGTTATGAAGATGGGAGTTCCACATCATAATCATGGCGGTATTTCTCGAAGACGGTTAGGCTGCTAGCGGAGTCGGTCGTATCCTCGTTACTCGTGACTCGTAGTCTCGTAGGCAGCAGGCCCGAATATCTCCGGCCAGTCCTTGAAACTATATGTATAACCCAGGCGAGTCCGTTTTCTCTCTTGAGTCCTGCACTTTGCCTCTAGGCTTTCATCCAACTTACAGCCTTGACTTCACGGGCTGAAAATCCATGACCAACGAAGCACGCCACACGTGACCAAGGCAAGAACCGCAGCATCAACTCAGAAAGTCAGCATGCACCTTATCGGAGTGTACAGCAGAGTGCACAACAGGGCCGCGCATCTTCTACCTGATCACGAAATGTTTTAGAACACAAGACTTTGTCTTGTCAGAAATGTTAGCATGGACCGTGTGACAAGGGCCAGTGATCTTAAACTTGGGCTTGGAACGAGAGAAAAACGCAATAATCGGCTTTGGTACTCAAAACGTCTCTGGAGGACTCCGTTCTCCTCCGATCCTTGAGAAGCAAAGTCTACCATCTATAAATGAACTTCAAACTCACATGTGACATGTGTAGGACTCCTCGATACGTCTCCCCCGATCATGGATGCCCTGAGTGAAGAATGTCGTCATACGCGGCTCATAGATGATACCGTGCCGCTTCTGCAAGACGAATACCCTCGATGACGTGGCGGAGTGTTCACAATGACGTGTGACCACTGACATCGGGTGAATGGAAAGAGCAGATGAGGGGAAAGGAAAAGAGCACAACAGCTTACAAGAGGCCCTCTTTCCTCTCGAGAAGGGGGCGTTGTTTCCTTCTTCCGTGTCTTAGTCTAAGTCATTCGACCTAAGGTAGAATCGAGACGCGACACTCCCTGAGTCCCTAATCTTGATCACCCCACCCACGATCCACGGGAAGAAAGTTCAAAGCAGCAAGAAAGTCTAAAGACGAGAGTGTGAGGCCGTTCAGAATTATATATGACTACAACCTACAGGCTACCTTCGCTCCGTCGTAGATTCATCGTCATGGAACCCCATCCCAAGACGGGAACTAAGTGGACAGCGAGAGAAGATAGAATTCTTCTTCGACTCATAGAATCCGGTACAACATGTTGGACGGAAATTTCGAATCATCTACCTGGGAGATCACCCGTGGCCACTGGCTTGCGAAAACTGCCATCGTAAATATTTAGCCGGGCAGTGAGACGAAGATGAAAACGATGATGGATCAGACTGTATGAGAGCCTAGAGAAAGGTAATACTTGTTCGAGCATGGCAATAATCAATTAAGCATTTCAGACGCGTGCTTCGCTGACATTATACATAATGAAAGCTGGACAACTTAGATGTCGACTAGACTCACTGAATCGGGCCGGGCCCAAAGTGAGCTATCGGTAGCGTCTGCGTGGCCCGTGACTCGTGAGAATCAGCCGAAAAGATGCACTGAAGCGATGGATATGACAGAAACTTTGAAAGAGCCGGCGTCTCACTGAAAGCAGAAGAATTAGCCCGTCACCAACATTATCCTTGCCCCACGAGAGCCAGACCTCAGAGTCACTAAGGACAAGTGATGAGCCGATAGTTCTATGTCGAAGAACGATACAATTTTGCAAGCATAGTTGAAATACCTGGCTAATCTGTGTCTCATGACTCATGGCCATTGGCCGACTCAGCGAGCGATGATGTGGAGAGTTCGAGCGAGCAAATTGCCAAGTAAGTTGTAACTCACTAACAACGCTGGACAGTAGGCGTTAGTAGGTACACGGTACACTGGTGACAGTCTCTCATTCATTGCCCGCAGGCTCACGGTTTGATCATGGGTCTCGACTCTCATATTTGTTTGCAGCAATGTATAGATTCTTTCCATCCTCTTTCTGGCCGTCACCTTTGCAAAGATATTCTTGTTTGCGCTGCTTTTCAACCCATCTCGGGGCGTCAGTGACAGTCGGGTGCACACTGTAGGCACATATACGTAACAAGAAATCCGTCCGGCGTCAACTATGTGAGCATGTTGAATGTTGTCGTGGGCTCATACATCCCCGGGACCCCGACCACTCCCGGGGCCCGGGCCCGTGATTCATGAAACTATGTATCTCCGGGGCGACGCGATGACGCTGCTCTCTCTGGCGCGCCCGCGGCCCGACCAAGCTAACGATTTCCGTGCTCGACGAACAATGGAGATTACATAACTCTAGGCCCTCATACATTTTGGCTCCTTTCTTCCTCGAAAGCTCGTCTCAAGAGTCAATACTCATTTCTGGCTTGAATGTTGTAAATAGAACGAATAGCGATTTTGGCAAGCCTTGGGAGTCCTCCCCGGGAGACGTTTCGAAATTTCCGTCCAACATGTCACACCGGACTCTCTGAGTGAAAGAAGAAGATTATCTTCTTCAGTTGTCCACCTGGCTCTTTTCATCGTCTTGTGATCGGGTTCGGATTCCATGACGACGGGTCTACGTCGTAGGACGGAGTGGAGGTTTTTGGTGACTAGTAGTTGAATAAAATTCCGAAATCAGAAAGGGTCTTTCAGTTTCTTGCTGTGAGACCGTGAGATTGCTGTGAGATGTGTCTGAATAATGTATGTATGATGTCTATCTCGCAAAATTATCTCAAGGAATGGCCCTGGCCCCTGGGAGACTGAGCCGACTATAAATACCCGTAACCCTATACATGGGCGCTCTGTGCTACCATGTCCATATGCAAGAGCGGCGAGCGCGCATGCCAAGTCCAATGGCACTGCCGCCGGCGATCTCTGCTCCTAGATTGTCATTCTTGGAAGTTGGCGACTACCAAGGTAGTTCTTCTGTTTATCCGGTACTGGCGGGCGATTCAATTTCATCCCCCCTTCCTTGGACATATATGATACATCGCAATGATCGCATATCTACCTATTCTGTAGCGGAAAAGGGACCAGCGGTCCACTCTTCGCCGCCCGACTAGGTACCTCCTAGAGTGACCTGTCACGTTCAATGCCTTATGCCACCGTGACGCAATTGCGTTGTCGCTGACAATCATTGATTCCTATTCCAGCCTTTAGGCGATGACCAGAGCCTGGAATTCACACAGTTCCCCTCTTGAGTGACAAGAGGTATACGTACAACAATTCGCTATTCGCTGTGATTCGCCAGATTGAACGCCATCTATTTACTCTCCGTCAAACCATATGCCAAAATGCTGCATACTTGTTGCCCAGATGTCCGAAAGGCTGTTCAGATTGATCATCCATCGTTTCAGGTTTACAATTTACCGTCAATCGGCCAGCCTGGTTCAGCCACATACTTGCCAGGTACGCTTTCTATCTTCGCCCCGTCGCTCACCACGATGGGTGTTCGAGCACATAGTCACGAGTGTCATGTTCCATGAAAATGGGAGTGCCATATCAAAACCATGACAAAATCGTGAATGGTAATTCTTGAAGACGATTGTTAGTCTCGTAGGCAGTAGGCTCATCTCGATTCTCCGGCCAGTCCGTGAAACTATATATAGCCCAGGCGAGTCTGTTTTCTCTCTCAAGTTTTTGCACTTTGCCTTTCATCCAACATACATTACAACCTTACCTTCACGAGCATGACCAACGAGGCACGACACACGTGACCCAGACAAGAACCGCAGCATTAGGACTCAACTCAGCAAGTCAGCTGTCAGCATGCACCTCATCGGGGCGTACAACAGAGTGCACAACAGGCCGCGCATTTGCTAGCTGATCACGAAACGTTTCAAAACACAAGACTTTGTATTGTCAGGGATGTGTCCGGCGGTCCGCATCGGGTGAATGGACAGAGCAGGTGAGACTCCGTGAGAGGAAAGGAATAGAGCACAACAACTTACAAGAGGCCCTCTCTCCTCTCGAGAAGGGAGCGTTCTTTCCTTCTTCTGTATCTCAGTCATTCTTGTCAAATCTCGATTTTCATTCAGCGCCTCGACCCAAGGTAGAATCGAGCGACGAGTCGCGACACTCCCTGACTCCCTGAGTCACTCATCTAAGATCTTGATCATCACACCTCGGCAAGAAAGTTCAGACAGCAAGAAAGACGAGAGTGTGAGGCCTCTCAGAATCATTATTTATAGTTGACTACAACGCACCTATTCTAATTTCTCCTTCGTAGAGTCATCGTCATGGAACCCCATCCCAAGACAGGAAGTAGGTGGACAGCGGAAGAAGATAGAATTCTTCTTCAACTCATAGCATCCGGTATAACATGTTGGACGGAAATTTCGAATCATCTACCTGGGAGATCTCCCTTGGCCTGTCAAGCCCGCCATCGTATATGTTTAGCCGGGCGGTGAGACCAAGATGAAAAGGATCAGATTGTATGAGAGCCTAGAGGTAGGTCATATTCATAATTGGTCGAGCACGGCAATAATCCATCAAACATTACATTTCAGACGCGTTCTTCGCTGACATAATGAACGCTCGACAACTTAGACGTCTGCCAGACTCACCGGGTGACGGGTCAGGCCGGGGCGGGGGCCAAGATTGGAATTTGGAAGTGAGCTATCGGTAGCGTGGCCCGTGACGTTTTCCGAATGGGACGCTCCCGGAGACGTCCCGCCCGGAGTCTCACTGGGACATTTTCGATATTTCATAGAGGCAGGTCATCAAAAATGAATCCATAACATATAAAGAATCGCTCGTAATCGTTCCATTTCTCATTCATCATCTTCAACGATCTCCCGGTGAAACTCGTCATATCATTTTCGTCAATATCTCCAAGAAGATCCGATTCCCAGGGTCGATGAGGATAGATTCGACATCATTGACTACTGGATGAAGCAGAGAGTAACACAGCGGCGGCGTCTTCGTCTCCAGAAAAGTCGACGGTCGTATTCCTTGGCGCCGCCCCGTGCAAAGCTTCCTTCTCCAATACCCGCAGCTCCTTTTCATCTTTCTCTATTACCCCGAGTCACTGTCTCAGGCACTCACATGCTTCGATGATGTCCCTTATTAAGCGACTCCGACGATCAGACAGAAGCATCTTTGCGGAGAAACAATCGCTCACAATCGTCAGACATCGGTGGACCGGCAAGGACAGTGTCACAGCCGCAGCTGGCATAGGTAAGCCATACTCGAATTGATGTCTGACGATTGTGAGCGATTCTTTCTTCGCAAAGATGCTTCTGTCTGATCGTCGGAGTCGCTTAAAAATGGACATAATCGAAGCATGTGAGTGCCTCGAGAAAGATGAAAAGGAGCTGCGGGTATCGGAGAAGGTGCTATGCATGGGGCCGGGGGCCCAGGAATACGACTTCTCTGGAGACGATGAGGCCGCCGCTGTGTTACTCTCCGTTCGTCCAGTAGACAATGATGCCGAGACCCTGGGAATCGGATCTTCTTTGACGAAAATGATCCACGTCTTTTGGAGAAACCATATTGCGAGCCCCATGTCGAGCCGAAAAAAGCGGGCAAACTTCGACTGAATCTTGTTCGGACTGGGCAATACATCGGCTTGTACAGCCGGGGCGGTGGATACCTTATCGCGATATTCCTCGTCCCGGACCTGAAGCATCAGATCTCGCACCTCCGGCATCCACTTTTAGACTTTGTGTCTGGACTCTGGATACTGGTCCCATTTTCCATGAAACCATTCCATCTTGTCGCGCAGATCGAGAGCAAGACAGAGGTGGTAAGCCGCTTCTCTGTCGCACGTGAGAAAGAACTTCTCGGCCTTGGTCCAAGCCGTGTCGCTGCGCTCGGTGGTCAAGCGAGCCTTCTCTGTTTCGTCCTCGATCTGCTTGGTCGGCTTCCTCTTGGCAAGAGACGCGTGATCTTTCTGTCGCAGAGACGATGGTTAGCTTATCATAGGAGTGAAAAACAGGGAGGAAAGCTATACTTGGCCGACGTTCGTCTGCTCTCTCAGCCTCTTTGTGTGAACTTTGAAGTGTGTTTTCACGTCATCCATGAGCTCATTCGTGGCGCTCAACCAATCGCTCAAGAAGGTCGCGTGTCCTTCGACGGCCATTGTACCTAGCTACTAGCGCCATCGAAAACTTCTAAAGCTCTGTGGGTCAGCTCAAGTTCTTTCCTGTCGTAAGGATTCAGGAGATCCGCCTCATGGAGGCCCTTGTCAGTATTCCATAATTCCCATTCCTTCCAGAACTTCAAATTTCAATATGTATGCGATCCTGAGCACAAGCATGCAATTGGCGGCCTGGTAAAGGGAATTACATCGTGTACCGTTGTGCCAAGGCTTGTGAGGGTCACAACGGAGTGAAGACTGATGACAACATGTCAAAGGTGGGTGTCGATGACGACTCGATGTTTGAAGGTCTACTACATAGGTGTGACGAAGTGTCACAAAGTCAGTCAGTCGTCTACCTAGGTATATGTGCTAATTCCAAGACAGCAGTTGTCTTGGAATCGTACCCTTTTGTGGGGTGGGTAGCGGTAGCACATTGACCGGCCGTTATCTACCTAATGTAATACCTACTCACTCCGTACCTAGGTACCTCCTAATGTCTGGCCGCCCATTACGCAATCTCCGATTTCTTGTGGACCCACTCCCTGCCACTTGTCCCACAGTGCACACACTGTCCCTGACACGTTGGCGTCAATGATCTGGCAAGGGAGACAAAGACTACATGAACTCCTCGAGTAGGTAATACGGTAGTGGCCATCTGTGATGGATTCGATGGATTCGAGCCTCTGGCTCGGATCTTAAGAGAGCAGGGACCAACAGCTAGGCCATGTGACGAGGACATGGACCAGCAGCGAGGCCATGTGATGAGGGGCATGGGCCAACGGATGAACACTTCAACAGTGACTCATTACATATTAGCCACCGAAAATGGTATCTCCGAATTGGTGGAAAAGTATTTATAGGGCGTAGTCACACCTTCCTCCTCGACAGGAGTCTCCTTCACACAACACCGACCTGGATAGCAGAAGCCATCGAAACCTCAAGCTCCGAACTCTGGAACAGCCTGATGTTGTTGCGCATCTTCTCCAGCGCTCCTTTTCCTCTCCAGGCCTTTTCCTCCGCCCGTCAAGCGACTTTTGCGCAGCTCTGAGAGCTTTGTCGTTCGTCGCGTCTCCACGAGTATAGGCCCTATACTCGTGGTATAATCGTGAAGACGTGACGAACGACAAAGCTCTCAGAGCTGTGCAAAAGTCGCTTGACACCCCTGCGGAAGAAAAGGCACTATATAGGCCTCCGCGCAAAGGTTGACGATGTGGCCAAAGCACCTCAGCCTGCGACGTTCCCCGACTTCTTTCGTCATCAGTTCGGGGCAGCAATGCAAGGTCAGTGCCTCAACGCAGGCGTCGTCGCTAGCCACAATCGCATGCAAAGACACAGCTAGTCCTGATCGCACTGTTCCAGCTTTCTTGAAATATGAGCATTGGCGATAGCGGCGCCATTACTAACTATCGCGACAAAGCTTTGGCAAGAAGTCGCAGAATCAGATCATTGAACGGGACAACCGAGATCTGTCACGACCTGTACCGGCCGGCGGCAGGGAGTGGCAATGCATTTATATAGCCTCGACCAAGCTGCAGACGTAACTTGGTCACTTGACCTTTTGGGCGGAACGGGTGGTTATGCGTTCCTCACAAGTGCTCAGTGGTTTTCCAAAAATTCTATTTGAGAGGACGATAGAAAATCTTGCAATTCCAAACAAAATTGAAATACCTGGCGAAACCGTGAACCGTGATCGACTACCAATGCAGTGCTGTGCACGCAGCACCCTCCGGAAATTTTACACCCAACACCGCATAGGACTCATTTTGAACCAGCACACGTATGTATCTCACTTTTACTCGATATGACCACTTGAAACGCGAAAAATACGTAAATGCACTCTCCACCCTCGTCGGCGGTTGCCACCCGCGAATCGCCGCAATCTTCACTGGGTCGGGGCGAATGGCCCGCCCTGCCTCCACGACGAACCCCAAATTCACATTTCCTGATATACAAATGGAGTCCAGCCGTGCGAAATCGACCCCATACCTCCCGCGCCTTCGCCATATGGTCCTTCTTTGAGCCGCCAGTGTAGATCAACATATCGTCCAAGTATGCAGTGGCATAATCTCCCAAGAAGGTGCTCCCCAGCGCGCTGTTGATATACTGTTACAGTTCCGCACTATTATGGAACCTCCACACATTTACATATATAGATCACCCTCCTGTCGCACACACTCTTCTCTTCCTTCTTTTCCTCCTCATAGATAGCTCGACAGAGATATGTCATGAAATGGCTGTGAAAGGGAGTTCGAACAGGCACTCAACAGAATCTATCATTCTCCCCTCAATCGATTACCAGGACATGTTCGCATGACTCTCACGACCGCCAACCCCATCACCAGCCTCGCGCCTCCCTCCGATGAAAGGATCATCGTATGCTTGGGAATTGGCAAATTCGCTCGGCCGGTTTGGGTAGGCCGACCTGGTCTGCTTCCACTGCGTGCTGGCCACGGGGCAGAATCTGGACCATGCCTGGTGAGCCCCGGAACAGTTGGGGCACTTCTCCCGAGTCGTTCCATAGAGCGCTGGGCATTCCTGCTCCGTCGAGTATTTAGCAGCCGAGCAGCGGCAACACTAGGCAGTGGCGTTGCAAAATGCGGCGATATGACCGAATTTATGGCAGTTGTAGCACTGCCGTGGACAGGTCGCTTAATTCACGGCTCTGCCCCAAATATCTCCGCGTTGTATATGATGCCTGAGTGGCATAGTTCGTTGGCTGCGTCAAAGCTGTCGACACCGATGGTGGGGACACATCGCTGCATTTTGCAACGCCAGCGCTCAGTGCGGCCGCTGCTCGGCCGCCAAACACCCAACAGAGCAGGAATGCCCGGCGCGCCATGGAACAGCTCGGGAAAAGTGTCTCAACTGCTCTGGGGCTCACCCGGCATGGTCTAGACTCTTTCGTGGGAGCATGTTCTTCTAACTCCTTTCCCGTAGAATATGCGTTTGGGGTGCTATTGGCTGCTGGCTTCCGCTTCTTTCTTTTCGAACTTGGAGGTATACACTATACACCCACATGCAATCCAAGATCTGAGAGCCCATGCACTTGACTGATGAGTGGGAGACCTCGGTCCAAGATTTCAATTGTCGATGGCTCGCCAGATGATCAAGTTCCGC
This sequence comes from Claviceps arundinis, assembly GCA_018360175.1. NCBI lineage: Eukaryota > Fungi > Ascomycota > Sordariomycetes > Hypocreales > Clavicipitaceae > Claviceps > Claviceps arundinis. Next base: position 17,143 of record SRPS01000182.1, read on the forward strand.
CTGTTCGGACAAATACCCATTGAATGGTCTTCAAGGTTGGCGCTCTGGAGTCTGAGTTGATGGAGGCAGGAGCTGACTTCGGTGGATCTTTTTGCCTGCAGCCAGTAGCCTCTTCTTGCATCACAGGCTATATATTTCACGTCCCAGCGGTGACGTTTTTGACGTTTCTTCGGCGTGTGCGAGGCATCGTGGGGTTGGACTGGAAGTTGCGGTACTGACAGTCACCCCAGCGGTGAGACGGATTGGTATCACAACGCTCGCAGTGACCATCGGCGAGGCGCTGACGACGGACCTGCATGGAGACGGCGGGTGGGTGAGGGCGAGAGTCGCGGGCGAAGTTGCCGGGCAGACCAAGTTGGAGGGCGAGGTCCTGGCGGTCAGCGGGCGCGAGCTCGTCAGACGCGGCTGGAAGTGGGAGATTAGTGTTTCTGTCGACATACACCGAGACCTTGGAGCCTTTGGCGTTCAGAAAGACAGGCAGCTCCTCGAGGTCCCTGCCGAGCACGAGGAGGTCCTGGCTGTACAGCTCATAGTCGACGTCCGACTTGTAGCCGCGGATGGCGGCACGGTCGCGCATGAAGTCGTTCAGAGCGAACTTGTTGATCATGATGAGAGGCGGGCCGGTGGGGGCAAGTTGGCCTGCACGAGCGCACCACTTGTTGAAGTCATTCATAAAGAGGGCGAGTGGCTGGGCGGGGCCCTGACGGATGCTTAAGACCATCTGCAGGGCATGAGCAGGCTCAGCTAAGTCCATGGTGGAGGCTGGAGAGGGCTGCGAAAATGGCGATGGGACACGCTCGGCCAGTGTGTGCGAGGGAAACGGCGAGCTGGCGCAAGAAACCTGCTCAGAAGCGGGCACTGGCGTGAGTGAAGTCGATTGCTGGGTTGCGGACGTTGAGGCAGCAATACCTAGCTTATGGGTGGGCGGCGAGCTGCGTCGCGGAGCTATCAGCTGTGGTTGGCGATAGTTGGCGATAGTTGTCGTGGTGGTTGTGGACGCGAGGGGCGCGGGCGAAGTGGCGTGTGGTTGAAAGCCGTGAGGGCGGTGAGAGTGGCGGTCGTGGGATTTCAACGATGGTGGCCTGGAAACAAACTTTAAAGGAGCTTGATTCAGATTTGTCACGAAATCGATGTGAACAAAGGTTCAAACTTCAAACAGACACGAAGTCTCAAGATGAAGAGGAAAGGAGAGAGTGAACAATGAAGACTCTGGACTCCGATGGAGTCTGAAGAGTTTGTAGAGCTGTAAATTAGGGCGGAGCGCGTTGGAGCCACATCGTACATCGTGCCCCACCTTAAGACTTCTCCTTTTCACAACACCAAAAACCGGTCGCAGTGACCAATCCGGAATCTCAGAAGCCCATCATCATCATCATCATTTGATCATTTTCCATCCACCACTATCTCCCTCCACATGAGAAAACCATCTCAAAGATGCCTCGCGTGTCCACTCGCTCCTCTGCCAAAGCCACACGCGCTCCTCCGAGAGCCAAACGAGATCCCGGCCGAGCAACACGCTCCGCCAGAAAAGCGCCAGGACAGGATCCCTCCCCATCAGACTCGCTCCCCGTACCTCCTGCCCCTTCCATTGACCTCCAACAGAGTGAAGGGCAAGGATCACAGGACCGGCTCGCTCGGGCCGAGGCAGCCATCGCTGAGGCTAAGGTAGCCATCGCTGAGGCTGAGGCGCGTATCGCTCGGGCCCGAGCCGACGCCGCCGAGGCTGAGGCACGTATCGCTCTGGTCAGAGCCGACGCCGTCGAGGATGCGGCAAGGGCCTCCGCGGCGATGCGTAATACTAATAAACCACAGCCAGCGCTGAACCTCGACACGCTGGGTCACCAGCCAGGCCACTCGGCGGTCAACGCCGAGACCTATGGAGGGCAGGATTTCCCTGCAATCGTCCGTACCATCGCCCGTGACCTTGGAGTGGCTGTCGACGCTGTCAACGAAGTCCTCTCCGGCAAGTTCGAGCCGCTGAACCTCCTCCGCCTGCATCCGACGCGCGGGTGGTCCATTTGTGAGAAGGAAAGCACCATCATAAAGGATTTTTCCGGGAAGATCGTTTTCAACAAAAAACTGTTCGACGTCAAGGACTACGGCGATACCTCAGCACCATTCATCATAGGCCTTGTGAACTACATCGGCGTCTACTGCCGCCTCTTCGGCGCCCGGCGTTCGGACGTGGTTTCAGCCCAGCTCCGCTTCCTGAGCCATATCCTGCTACAGTCGGAAACTTCTGACTGGGAGTCCTGTATCGACTACGCGATGACGCGGTTGACCACCATCTTAGGCAACGATATACACGACGTAGCGGCTTGGCATACCTAAGGTACCTGGTACTGAGTGAAAGGGCCACAATAGTGTTGATCCGTAACCCACTATCCCCTCTACATCTTTTAATCTTCTTTGGCGAGAAAAGGATGTTGCAAGAGCTCTTTAGCAGTCCTTCTATTTTCGCGTAGCCATGGTATCATTCCAGTAGCAAAGTTTGTGAACTGCGCCTTATGATTAGTCAGCGTTTATGTTCAGCTTTATAACGTTTCGTCGTCGACGAACGGCCTCTCCGCCAATACTCGTTCATTGTTTCACAATTTTCACTTTTCTCATTCGTGATAGGAATGGAAGACCAGGAAGAATCTCACGAGAGGCTCGTTCTCTTTTCAACAGAATAGCGGGAGGAATCAGAGGATTCCATACATACGTAATTCTCCGAACAAGATTGATGTGAGCATCGTATTCGCCGTCTTCGCCAACAGGGTTGAACAGATTCATACCCACTAAGAGTTTGAACATCTGTGACAGTCAGAGGAACGATGTGAAAGTATGAACGAGTTAATGTGCTTGGGTGTAAGTTTGCTCTACCACCAGACCGACGGGTAGCTCAGAAGTACTTCTGGGGCACGATACAGGTCGGATCTGATTCGTCCTTGATGGCAACGGGTGCCAGGCAGCAAAGTGAGGCAGGTAATAAAGTCAGCAAGCTGAGGAAAGCACTTTTCGCCTCGGGTGTCGCCCATTTCAAAATACGACAGAAACATCACGTGTCCGTCTTCATTTCCAGTATACGTAGGTCGTAGGCTGAGAATTGGTCATATAGTGATCAATGAGGCCTTTTAATACAGAGTCGTGTCTCATTGTAATCAAGATGTTTTGTGTCGGGGAATTCACATTGGAAAATAGTGGTTCGAGGTGAGTTTTTTCCAATGCCTACTGACAAGTGAGTGTGCACGCCCACTCTTTTGTGCAACAGTACAGCTGCACGATATCTACGGAAAATTTCATGAAACACTTTGACTGAAGTAAAAGCTTACGCTGTCGCCGCAGACTCGCACAGAAGATGAGGGCGACTGTCACTCGTGCATCTCGTACATTTGCACCTGACTCCTGAGGGCACAACTTCACAAGGAATCATGGTCAACGCGAAGGTCGAAATTAATAGATGAGAGCGCGGAGCGTAGAGTTAATATTGCAACAGTCGCGCTGCGTGTCGCAAGAGTCACGCTCCGAGAGTTACACCGCCTGTGTCAGAGCCGCTGGACAATGCAACCGCGCATCGCGCCTCCAAGCCTTTCTTGTATGCAGGTAAAGCCCACCTTGTCATCCACTCCGAATTGAGCACCGAGTAAATGTCCAGCCGCTCGCTTGGCTTCCAAGCAAGCATGCGCTGCAGGAGCTTCATCACCTCATCCAGCTCATCCTCAGCGAGTGTGCCCGTTCCCCATCTCTGTCGCGGACTTTGCACCCACTCCCTAAATTTTCGTTCCCATGACCAGTGATCATAGGGTGGGCCCAATGGCTTGCCTTCTTCGTCGTAATACATCGAGCGGTTGTCCCATTTCTTCCACCACGTTGGTGGCATGGGGCCTTGCAGGTGGACCTGCGCCGCGGTCATTTCGTCCTGAGTTTCTAGAAAATATCCGCTGATGAGCGACCGATGGGCGAGAAGCTCAAAAATCACGCAGCCTAGGCTCCAGATATCCGAGGCAAAAGTGAGAGGCGTTTCTGGCTCAAACAATGACTCAGGTGGGCGCATCACAAGGGGTGTATGTGACTTGAGCCGAGACTTATCGCCTGGACGAAAGGCCACTCCAAAATCGCTCAGTATCAGCATGGCCTCGCTTAGCGGTATGTCGGTGCTTGGTGCGCCCAACCATGCTGGAGTTATCGCGTAAGAGGGTACCGAGGGGTTTTTTGATGGTGCATTGGGGTCAAGACAAACTACCGGCTCCTTGTCCGGCTGGCCGTAGCGTGCGTACAGTTCTTCCACCGATAGGTTATCAAGCGATGAGGGCAACTGTAAAAAGAAATTGCCCAGATGAAGATCTGGGACACGGGTTAGCGTCAGGGGAAATAGTCTGTGAAGTCTCATGCATTCTTACCTCCATGGGCATAACCTCTATCGTGGATGAGCGACAGAGCCATGACTAGTTGCGCGGCAAGAGATCTGGCAGCATCGAGCTGGAACAATCGGTAGCCTGACGCCTCTTTCGCATCCCGCAAGTTGCATCGTGCGGGATGAGTTACAAGGCATGGATGGGTGCCATTAGGTCCGCTCACATCAAAACTGTCAAGGACGGCGGGAATCAGCAGCGTCTTATCTTCCCAAACATCCCCTCTGACAGGGCTTTGACTCAACTGGGACAGGATATTTGCCTCTTTGCAATCCGCACTCGAGGTGCCGACTTTGATAGCAACATATGTCCCCAGTTTCTCGTCGAAAGCGAGCCATACAGTAGAATACGATCCGTAGCCGAGCTTATGTACTATTCGATATCGCTTGTTCAGGCGATCATCGATATGGATTGGATGATAGCCGCCGGGTTGATAACGACTGATATCCTCTACTTCATCAATATATTCGTACTCGACATTTTCTGCTGAAACGGTCGAGTAATGCGACTGGATGAATCTAGAATTTTGGAGGAAGTTGAATCTTGTGCGCGTCGTGAAGCAGAAACTCGAGCAAATCCCTTTGTTCGCCGCGCGCCACGAAAGAAATTGACGCGACAGCCAAGTTCTCATCTGCAGCGCATGTTTCATCACCAATCGTGCGTGGTAGCCAAAGCCTAGAAGTAGGTAGTTGTTTATTTTGGGCTTCAATGCATCGGCGTCTAACGTTGAGAACTTGAGGGTGTGTATGTTGCAGAAATTCGTGCTGATCTCATCGCGCGAGCTGACCGCTATGTATCCGGTTTGGCCTCGAAACGGCATTCCATGATTCCAATCCTGCTCCGCTTGCGCGAATACAACGTGGGACCTCATTCTTGGTGAGTACGGAGTACAGAGTACAAACATGTGACTCAGGCTCAGGTACCTCAGGTGCATAGCCCGCATTACGACCAATCATCATGATCAACTACATATCCCATTTGCGCAACGATGCAATTCTAATAAGAACAAGTTATTACCTTACAGCCTACAGGTACCTACACCGGCGATGACTCACGCGCCGCGTGCGAATTATTGGCTATCCCGTCGATATTTTTCGCGGTGCGCGACAAGCAACCGGCTTTCGTCGACCTCCTGCTTCACAACGCACATGAAACGCGACTTCCTCCGGTCAGCTTACTCGACCGTACCAGCACCGTCTGTCCAGTACGAAAGCATTGAGGGAGTCGAAGAAACTAGTCACTATGCCCTGGGCCGCTATCATCCGCTTCACATCGACGATCGACTTCACAAACGATATCGAATAGTACACAAGCTCGGCCACGGCACGTTTTCCACCGTGTGGCTGGCTGTTGACGAGAAGACAACAAAATATGTCGCCATCAAGATCGGCACCGCAGATGCGGATCGCAACGAAATCAGTATTCTCGTCCAGATGGCACAAAGATCCGTCAGCAATAACATCAGGGAACAAAAGACCTTGTTGATTCCCGCCGTCCTTGATCAATTTGAGCTCAGCGGACCCAGTGGCAATCACCCATGCCTCGTGACTCTTCCAGCCCGATGCAGTTTGCGGGACGCGAAAGACGCGGCGGAATTTGGCTTGTTCAAGATCGATGTTGCCAGATCTTTTGCTGCGCAATTAATCATGGCCGTGTCGCTCGTCCATGACAGAGGCTATTCCCATGGAGGTGAGCTTGCCTGATATATGACAGACTGTCTCACCTAACATTCAACGTGCCTTAGATCTTCATCTCGGCAATCTGTTTTTACAACTGCCCTCATCGCTTGATGACTTGCCAGTAGATCAACTATACGAACGCTATGGACAACCGGTGAAGCGGCCGATAATTTGTCTAGACTCCACCGCAGTATCAGGAGACCCCTCTGTTCCCTCCTACGCAGTTCCTGCAGTATGGTTGGGTGTACGGGGCGACAAGATTACCTTGGGCGAGGCGAGGTTGATGCTGGGGGATTTCGGAGTGGCCTTCCGCCCAGGCGATAAGTCTCGATTCGAGTCTTATACACCCCTTGTGCTGCGTCCACCTGAGGCATTATTTGAGCCAGAAACACCACTGACCTTTGCCTCTGATATATGGAGCCTGGGCTGTGTGATTTTCGAGCTGCTTGGCCATCGGACGCTTCTTGATGGGTATTTCCTAGCGCCGCAGGACTATATCACCGCGCAGCAGGTCGATCTACAAGGGCCCATGCCACCAGCATGGTGGAAGAAATGGGAGGAGCGACCGAAGTGGTATTCCGAAGAAGGTATGCCACTCAGCCCAGCATGTGATGTATGGTCATGGGAACGAACATTCAAGGAGTGGGTGCAAGACTCGCGACAGGAGTGGAAAATGGGCACGCTTGCCGATGATGAGCTTTTGGCGCTGCTCAAGCTTCTTCGGTCCATGCTTGCATGGAAACCAAGCGAGAGGCCGGACATATCAAATGTGCTGAAATCAGAATGGGTGACAAAGTGGGCTTTACCTGCGTACCAGCAAGGCTTGGAGACACTTCTGCCGTGTGCCAAACTATGTTAACGGTTCTTTTTACTCGTCGTTACGGTTCGGGCGGCAAAACTGACAAGTCTAGGTCCTGACTCCTACCGTCCGAGTCTTGCATGTACCAGCGACGGCTCCGATTCTCGAAGTTAGCTCCGACTACCTAGTAGTAGTACCATAAAAGCTTGCCTGTATTAAGACGTTGTCTGTGGACTGTGGTAGCATATTCAACCTTGTCTCAAGAAGTTGGTCCATCAGATTCTGGCATCTAACCTTCGGGTTCTGGTGCGCCGCGTGCTTAGGTAGGGTTAGTTCGCGACGACGTGGCAGCAGTGTGCAGTGCAAGTGTCACGCAACGACCACAGTCCACCACCGTTATAATGGTATCTCATTTACCGTTTACGCATTGCGAATCCTCGGCTTCAGCTGGAATCTTGGATCCATAGATGCAGCTTCATGAGTCCGGAATGCTTTAGCCTCTCATTCATTGTTGGCGTCAGTGTGAAGGGAGGCCGAGAGCCTGGAGGAATCGCCGAGTCACGGGCTCTAAGGGCCAAACCTACATTTTTATCCACCCCCCTCGAAGTTCTCATCATCGTGAATGGAAAAGGGATCTTTTAATAGCTCTGCAGCAATTTTGCGATGCTCAGGCAGCCATTGGATCATATCCGCAACCAAGTTCAGGAACTGATTCTTGTCCTTCTCCGTAAGCTCTGTCAACAAATGAGGCAACTGTCAACATCTTTCCCTCTTTTATCAAATCTTTGCGAATCATGCAGCCTATAGGCTGTCATAGAATCATGAGTCAATGTTGGTGCTAAAATCCATAAGCTGTCATTGTACAACGTACCATCGTCGTCGAAGAACGGAACCTCCCGGACTCCAATACTTGTTCATATTTCACACTCTTTACCCTTCGGTCTCACGACTCACGAAATCGCTCTGCTTATTCACACGACAATTGACATAATCATTCTCTCTGTACTAGGAGCGGCGGAGGTCGCCCCAAAGTAGTAATCACTTCAGCAAGATGGACATGTGCATCGTATTCACCGAATCACCGTCGTCATCTACTGAATTCTCGAATAGGTCGGTACCATAGCGTTTGTACAATGTACAGCTGTTCTGTCGATAGATCATCAAGACGTCTCAGATTAGGGCGACTGTCGGAGGAGGTTGCCCGAACGAAATCTAGACAACGATCAATCATCAATTTCAGCTGAGATAGACTGTGAAAGCTCGGAAAAGCTCACTTCCAAGTTCCATGAGCTGACCTGCTGAGTCCTGACCAGCCTGATCTGTCTTATGGAGGAGAGTCGGAGACTAAGGCTATTACGCCGAGCTTGGCTGCTTGGCGACTATCCGATATCGTTCTTTGAGGCGACCGTCGATAATAGATATGAACAGAACGATAAATAGCCGCCCAGCTGATAGCGACCGATCTCCTCCATACGTACCTGTAGTATGGTAATGACATTGTCGATCAATGCGACTGGAGGGAGCTAGATCCTACGTGCGTCGTGAGACATTGTCACAAGGGCCTATATTATAATTCAAGGGCTTGGAATTGAATGTCTGAGAGGCAAAAATTGACTATGGCTCTACAATGAACTCTAAAGGTCTGTGATATCCCTCAGAGAGTCAGAGACCGAAGAGAGAGCCAGCGATATATATATATACAATGTCCTCCTGTCTGTCCTCCTGTCTGATCTATCCTCATTTCTGTCCCCGGCAATGCCTGTATATCCCGAATACCTGAGGAATCATGAGCTGGCAGCTCCGGTGCGCTGGGAGCGTCGATGCGCCGGTCCCCGGAAGCGGATGTGGTCTAGTCGCTCCAATGCACTGGCGCCATCCTGAGAACCAGGAGTCCCAATGCAGCCGCCAGCGGCGTCTTCTATCGACTCCTGATGAATTGGCGAGCATCGGAACCAGAAGCTCCAATTTTGAATGCACTGATAACTCCGAGTGACGTAAGCTACTCAGGACGGAATGTCTCCAGGGCGGGACATGTCACATGTGTTCACGCCCGTGTGACAGACATGGCAGCGCTTCCGCCAAAGCAAAATATAGCAGTCAAGGGGTCTGGGATCATTATGTGGCATGATGTGAAGTATAATTCTTCTCGGTGTGCTTGAGGAAAGACTACATTGAATTATAGTAGGTGGATTAATGCGATCGCGGTTAGAATCATCTCTTGTGACGTACGCTGGCAAACGCTGCTGTACAGCTGCCTACAGCTGCCTACAACTGCCTACAGCTAGTAGCTACTCCAGCTGCCTACAGCTACTCCAGCTGGCAGCTGCCACGTCAAATGTCAAATACGGAAATTTTTCTCGATCCCCCAGATTCCCCCTTCTTCATTCCTCTTTTTTACACGAAGAAGCGGACTTCGTGGGTACATTCATCATGTCCAACCAAAGACTTACAATATTTTTTCCCCAAGCCCTTAGCCCATCACCCTGAACTTTGAAGATAGGCGAAAAACAAACGAATCTTTTAGACACACGAAAACTCCTCAAGAGCTTGAGGCTTTCGAATACCGTCATCTCTAAGCAGGAGGCGTCTATCAAGGGGTTATTTATAGGGTATGCTATCATGCCGGAAGAATGAACATTGAACGATAACTCCATACTCGTTTCACAGAACTGACATGCATTGTGCAATAGGTCCGACGCTCACGACACAACGCTGCTCGATGGGGAACATGCACCGGACGATAACATTGCCTATAAAACTCCAGGACCAAATCAACCGGAGAGTCGAGACAACATGTTGCTATCCACGCCTATGTGAATAATAGGCAAGACCTGGTAGGCTGGTTTTTCAAGATGTTAGTTTCACCCCTGAGAAATCTCAGCCTTCTTCATTCCTCTTTTCTCCCCAAGACGAAGAAGCACTCGGTGGGCACATTCATCATGTTCAACCAAAGTAGCATACAATATTCTTTTCGCGAGCCCGTCACTCTGAAGATGGGTAAAGAACAAACGAATATGTTAGACACGTCACATACGAAAAATCCTCAAGAACTTGAGGCTTGCGAATACCGTCATCTCTAAGCAGGAGGCGATTACCAAGGAAGTATTTATACGGTATGCTACCATGCCGGAAGAATGAACGATAACTCCATACTCGTTTCACAGAACTGACATCATACATGCATTGTGCAACAGGTCCGACGTACACAGCACAACACTGATGGATGGGGAATATGTACCGGACGATAGAGGGGAACATATAACATTAGCTATAAAATCCCACGACCAAATCAATCGGACATATCATGTTTCTATTTACGCCTATGTAAATAATGGGCAAGACCTGGTTTCCAGGAGGTTACTTTCACCCCTGAGAACCGGATTCAACGAGAACACGGCACAATACACCAACTTGGCCGGAAAATACAACGTTATAGAAAGTGCCCGACGAAGTCGTCGCACAACTTCATGAAGCCCAACCCAGGACAAATTTATTCAACGAAACCTGATTCAGAATAAAATTGCGGATGAAAAACGCCATGTCAAAACGATGAAACAGTTGGTGTGATTGTGAATTTTTGTCAGATTATTGACTTGCCGGGCTCTCCGGCCCCACCCTTGACATCACTCTTGCCGAGTTCTTCCGGCGTTGCGGCCGTGGCCCGAAAACCAGAATACTTCTGCCTCGACGGCTGTATATTTCCATTTGGAAATATGTGTAAGGTGACCCCGGTTGCCCTGCCTGCGGATTCCTTCCGCAGCACGACAGAGGCGTGGTAGGAGTCGTTGGTTTTAGGAGATTTGTGCGGTGCACCGTTGAACATGTCAAGAGTGTACACTAACCAACGACCCCTATCACGCTTCTGTTGTGCTACGGAAGGAATCCGCCGGCAGGGGAACCGGGGTCACCTTACACATCTTTCCAAATGGAAATATACAGCCGTCGAGGCAGAAGTATTCTGGTTTTCAGGCCACGGCCGCAACGCCGGACGAACTCGGCAAGAGTGATGTCAAGGGTGGGGCCGGAGAGCCCGGCAAGTCAATAATCTGACAAAACTTCACAATCACACCAACTGTTTCATCGTTTTGACATGGCGTTTTTCATCCGCAATTTTATTCTGAATCAGGTTTCGTTGAATAATTTATCCTGGGTTGGGCTTCGTGAAGTTGTGCGACGACTTCGTCGGGCACTTTCCAGTGTCCACAACGTTGTATTTTCCGGCCAAGTTGGTGTCTTGTTGCCGTGTTCTCGTTGAATCCGGTTTCTCAGGGGTGAAAGTAACCTCCTGGAAAACCAGGTCTTGCCTATTATTTACATAGGCGTGAGTAGCAACATGATATCTCCGATTGATTTGGTCCTGGGATTTTATAGCTAATGTTAATAGTTATATGTTCCCCTCTATCGTCCGGTACATTACTACATATTCCCCATCCATCAGTGTTGTGCTGTGGGCGTCGGACAGTGTTCGCAAATGGGTAGTCCCGGGACGTCCCGACGGCTCGTTGGGATGTCCCGGACAAGAATCTACAGTATAAATCCCGGGAGGGGACTGCAGTCGTACCTGTCCCGGGGGACACTTTTTGGGGGGATACCCTCCCACTAAAAACGGTCAAAACATAAGAAAAACGATTGCAAAGCATCACAGGCTCGATGATTGAGCTTCTGCATGATCTAGAGGAGCAGGAGATGGCTTACATGTATGCACATAGGAAGGTCGCCTCAAACCAGTATTGTGATGCATCTGGCGCACTGAAATACCGACCCGCAAATTGAGGCCTAGCCCAGACCCTTGTTCAACTTCCAGTTTTGGCACACCCTTGTTCAACTAAGTTCTGTGACACCCTTGTAACTAGCAGCCTCTCGATGACAAAAACGTGTCAACAAACGACGGACACCTCATTTTGACGATGGTGAACACTGGTCTCGCGACACTTCTATTGGGGATGCACTTATACTAAAATACAGTCGAGACATGAGAAAGGCGCTCCCAAAGCGTCACATGCTCGCGATTATTCGTCATCCTCGATTTCCTGATCAAACTCAGGGCGATCGAGAATACCGCCGTGTTCCTGATTGTTGCCAAGAATATTAATGTGTTGGTAGCCTTGCAAAGCTTCCTCCTCCGCTTTAAGCAAATCGCTCTCATCCTTCTCGGCGACTCCCAACCACTGCCGAAGACACTCACATGCCTCAATGATATCAATCTTTGACACGAAAGCCCAGGACGCTCTCGCCAAATGTAAACGGTACGAGTTCCTCTTCAAATGTAGTAGCGAAGCCTTTGAAAAGGCAGAAAAGTACTACAACCATTGCGACAAGGCGGCTGCGTATTACCTCCCGGCGTTTCATCCAGTAATCTATGACATCGAAGTCTTTTTCCGCGGCGATCGGATCTTCGTCGAGATACTGGCGGAAGTGGTCGACGGCTTGGGGTGCCTGGCCGCTGACAACGTGCCTGTTCGTAAAGAATCGGGCATATTTTGATGATGATGAAATCTTGCAGGGACTTGGTTCATCAGAATCTCCAGATCGTGTCGGGGGAGCGGCGGATGGTGCTTGGTAATACTCGTCATCCCAGACTTCTAGGACTTGACGACGTACACCGGGTATCCACGTGGCCTTCGTAATGGGATACTTGTCCCATTGTTGATGAAACCAGTTCATTTTGTCGCGGGGGCCGAGGACGATGGCGAGGTAATACGCAGCCGCCTTGTCGCAATGGTTGTAGTACTTTTCTGCCTTTTCAAAGGCTTCGCTACTACATTTGAAGAGGAACTCGTACCGTTTACATTTGGCGAGAGCGTCCTGGGCTTTCGTGTCATCATCCTTGTTCTTGCTGTAAGCCGTGTGCTTCTTCTGTAGGAGTGTATAGTGGTTAGCCATCGGAGTGAGGAGGGAGGGGATTCAAGAATCAGGAGAGAAAGGTGAAGGAAGCGTCGTGTACTTACCTTATTATCGACAGCAAGCTTCTTAAAGTTATCCCTCGCCTCGCCGATCATATCCATCAACATGTCGATGAAAGGGCAGGAGGCGACTTGTATGTATGCAGTATAATGCAGAATGGAAGATCGTCTCAAACCACGCGGCGCGCATCGCGACGAGCCCAGCGCACTGCGACGTGCAAATTGAGGTTTCCGCCAAATGCTTTCACCCCCCTCCCCCCCACTGCCCAGCCTCTCAAATTCTCAACAAGGTTCTGCTCATGAGTCAGACCCTTGTGTTTCCCAGCCTCTCAACGCGACCTCCCTGAGGACTCCTCGCGCGTGTTTGCAAGGGCTCGTACCCACTATCCAAAATTCCAAGCTTCGGTTGGACGAAATTCGCGCTAGGTTAAATTAGGCTTGGGATCGTTAGGTGACTAACACATTTAGCCTGTACTTACTCCGTAGAGGTATCTTGATTCTTGGCCTTGCTGCCGCTGCCACATGTTCGGTCGTCTTCAGACTTCCCGTGCGACGCAATCAACTTCTTGCGCAATCATGGTTCACACAATCCCGATATCACCTCCATAGAACTTAGATATAGAGATGTCAAACGAAATAAGAAAACATCCAAACTAATTCGATGAATATTTTCAAGCTTCTCACAGCATGGTGAAATAGTATGAAATTTGAAACTATCTGAAATAACGCGTGTCACGAGCTGTACGGGCCGTATTCTTGTGAAATTGTTGCAGTAACCAATGACCATTGTTCGCACAACTGCGATAATTGACGTTGCACCCTTGAGCGCGCCGCGCCGTCTCCGCTTGCACTCTACGCGTTGACGCGAGCTCAAGCCTGCAAATCTGTCGGCGTCTGACGTTTCTACAATCTTTGAGATTCAAGCTGCATGGCTAGTTCGTCTTGCGCTCTCGAATGCGTCATATTCTCGAGTCATTGAGAGGCTTCGAATCCACAATGTCGCCGCTTCAACTGCCATCTGCCGGCGTCTGGCGTGACTTCAACCTCTGAAGATACCTGTTCAGGATGCATGGTTAATAAATGACGTTGCACCCTTGAGCGCGCCACCCCCGTTTGCACTCTACGCGTCGACGCGAGCTCAAGCCTGCAAATCTGTCGGCGTCTGACGTTTCTACAATCTTTGAGATTCAAGGTGCATTGCTAGTTCGCCTTGCGCTCTCGAATGCGTCATATTCTCGACTGATTGAGAGGCTTCGAATCCACAATGTCGCCGCTTCAACTGCCGTCCGCCGGCGTCTGGCGTGACTTCAATCTTTGAGGCTCTAGATGCATGGCTAATTGGCTGTACGCTCTCGAATGCGTCATATTCTCGACTGATTGAGACGCTTCAAATCCACAATGTCGCCGCTTGAACTGCCGTCTGCCGGCGTATGGCGTGTCTACAATCTTTGAAGTTCTAGATTCATGGTTAAATGACGTTGCACGGTGCACCCTCGAACGTGCTGTCCCCTTTTGCTTTCTTCGCGAGCTCAAGTCCCTTCAAGTCCGTCGGCGTCTGACGTGCCTATAATCTATGAGGCTCTACCTAAATGCATGGCTAATTGGCTTCGCGCTTTCGAATGCTTCATATCTCAAGTGATTGAGAGGCTTCAAATCCACGATGTCGCCGCTTCAACTGCCGTCTGCCGGCGTCTGGCTCTGGCGTGACATCAATCTTTGAAGATCTGTCGACTATGCAGCAAAGGCCAAACGGCCAACACGTTTTTTCGAACGCGGTGTCTTTGAAGTTGATTTGAAACTTCAATTCACAACCTCACGAGTCACGCCTTCAAGTGTCACATCTGTCAGCATGTCATCTGGCGTGTCATCAATTCTGGAAGATCCAACTTCGAACTCAAGCCACTGACCTACTTCATCAGGTGTCAAGACTTGGGAGTTCAAATAAGGGCGACGACAGAGGGCAGAATATCGAGAAGACGCGGGATTCAGCGCTTCATGTCTTGATTTCTGCCTTTACATACGGAGTGCTGTAGTGCGAGGCCATTGTATTGGGACCACGCAAGCTGTCATTGTTGGGAGTGGCCGCTCTCTCGGGAGTCGTGCCTCCGCTCCAATCTCTGACTCCTTCTATGTTTTCGGTATTATTACATGACCCTCCCCTAGGTAGAACCCCTGCACTTCCATACTAATGCGGCCTAGCGCAGGACCTATTCAGCATTGAGCAATCCCGACTGGCCAGATTGGGCTTAGCGCGGGAGTCCCTTCAACTTTCAAGTCATCGGGGCCAGTCCCAAAGTCCCGCGAGCAACTCAAGACGTCCCAATCCCGTCCCCGACACGGCTCACCATAGCATTTGTACAATGTACAGCTGTTCTGTCGATAGATCATCAAGAGATATCAGATTAGGGCGACAGTCTGTCGGAGTAGGTTGCTCAAATGAGATCTAGACAACGATCAATTTCAGCTGAGATAGACTGTGAAAGCTCGAAAAAGCTCATTTCCATGGCATGGGCTAACAGCCTAACCTCTCTTATGGAGGAAAGACAAGGCTATTACGCCGAGTTTGGCGACTATAAAAATCGTTCGTTGAGGCGACCGTAGATAATAGATATGGTCAGAATGATACATAGCCGCCCATCTGATAGCGACCAATCTCGTACATACCTTCAATTCATTCGTACCTCTAGTAATGACATGGTTGATCAATGCGACTGGAGGGGGCTAGATCCTACGTGCGTCGTGAGAGTCGAGACATGGCAACGCTCTCGCCAAAGCAAAATACGGCAATCGAGGGGCCTGGAACTGGAGGAACGACGACATTGAAATATAGTAGGTGGATTGATGTGATTGCGGTTAGAATTATCTCTTGTGACATACGCTGCTGTACAGCTGCCTACAGCTACTCCAGCTGGCAGCTGCCACATCAAATACGGAAATTTTCATCGATCCCCCCTTCTTCATTCCTCTTTCTCCCCAAGACGAAGTCACGAAGTCTAAGCACTCCGTGGGAACATTCATCATGTCCAACCAAAGTAACATACAATATTCTTTTCGCGAGCCCGTCACTCTGAAGATGGGTAAAAAACAAACGAATATATTAGAATTTAGACACACGAAAAATCCTCAAGAACTTGACTCCTTGGGGCTTGCGAATACCTTCATTTCTAAGCAGGAGGCGATCATCAAGGAAGTTTTTATACGGTATGCTACCATGCCGAAAGAATGAACGATAACTCCATACTCGTTTCACAGAACTGACATGCATTGTGCAATAGATTCGACGCCCACAGCACAACACTGATGGATGGGGAATATTTACCGGACGATAGAGGGGAACATATAACATTAGCTATAAAATCCCAGGACCAAATCAATCGGAGATATCATGTTGCTACTCACGCCTATGTAAATAATAGGCAAGACCTGGTTTTCCAGGAGGTTACTTTCACCCCTGAAGGCTGAGAAACCGGATTCAACGAGAACACGGCAACAAGACACCAACTTGGCCGGAAAATACAACGTTGTGGAAAGTGCCCGACGAAGTCGTCGCACAACTTCACGAAGCCGAGCCCAGGATAAATTTATTCAACGAAACCTGATTGAGAACAAAATTGTGGAATGTGGATGAACAACGCGATGTTAAAACGATGGATCTGTTGATGGTGCTGAGAGGGGCTGTGATTTTGTGAAGGCTGATTCAGTGTGAGGTTACACTAACTTTTATGTATTTGAGGTGAAAAGTAAAGAGTAATGAGTGTTATTTCTACCACCCGATAATACTATTCTCAAATTGGCTTTACATTTCTGCTTCCATGGACGTAATACTAATAGCTCGGTTCCGAGGACCAAACTTCCAATAATCCATTACTGATCATCGCTTGACTTGCCCGGCTCGGCGGCTCCACCCTTGACATCCTTCTTGCCGATTTCTTGTGGTGTTGCAGTTGCGGCTGTGGCATTACTTTTGCTAAGTTCTTCTGCCGTTGCGGCCGTGGCCTGAAAACCAGAATACTTCTGCCTCGACGGCTGTATATTTCCATTTGGAAACACGTGTAAGGTGACTCCGGTTCCCCTGCCGGGGAATTCCTTCCGCAGGACAACAGAGGCGTGGTAGGAGTCGTTTGTTTTAGGAGATCTGTGGGGTGCACCGCTGAACATGTCAAGAGTGTTAGTGTGGTATCCATAGTCATTGACGAATTTCAACTAGTGACCGAAATTCTTACCGAAACTCAATGTATGGATATCGAGCAAATCTCGGATCTGCTGTTTTCATCTCCTCGATCATGCGCACCACCCACGGGTGCTCCTTCTGAGCTTCTTCATCTTTACACCTACTGTTAGACTATATAGTTCTTCTTCAAAATTCCGGCATGGTAGCATACTGTATAGAACTAAACTTCCTTGATAGTCGCCTCCTGCTTAGAGATGACGGTATTCGTAAGCCTCAAGTTCTTGAGGAGTTTTTGTGCGTCTAAGAGATTCGTTTGTTTTTCACCCATCTTCAGGGTGATAGGCTTGGGAAAAGTTATTGTATATTACTTTGGTTGGACATGATGCAGATGAATGTGCCCACGATATTTGCTTCTTCGTGTTGGGGAAAAGGAGGAATGAGGAAGGTCGATCGATAAAAATTTCCGTTCTTGATGTCGCAGCTGCCAGCTGGAGTAGCTGTAGACAGCTGTACAGCAAATTAGCAATGAGCAGCGTGCTTCGCACGTCACAAGGGATGATTCTAACCGCGATCGCATTAATCCACCTACTATAATTTCATGTTGTCTAGAATTGTCTAGCAGCTGTCGCTCCTAGGTTGCAAGTTTCTTCATCATCTCCGGCTAAAAATCCGCACACAAAACCTGTCACACGGGCGTGTACACATGACCCGCCCTGGAGACATTCTGCCCTGAGCCAGTTTACGCCACCCGGAGTTGGCAGTGCATTGGAGCCGCTGGTTCACCGGACGCCACTCGGGGGTACATAGAGGTATGTATAGGTACATATCAGTGCACTGTAGCCGCTGGTTCAGGCGCCCGCCAGTGTCTAGGGGTCGATTGCACGACGCCAGTGCATTGGGGCCGCTAGATTACAGGCGCTTTCAGCGCGTCATCATCTACGCCCTAGGGAGTCATCAGGTATTCGGACGGGCAGGAGGACAGAACACAGACAGGAAGACAGACAGGAGGACATTGTGTATATATATCGCTGGCTCTCCCCTCGATCCCTGAGGTATATCACACACGTGACACCTTCAGAGTGCTTTGTAGAGCCATAGCCGTTTATCGCGTCTCAGACATTTCAGTTCCAAGCCCAGAATACTGCTCTTGTCACAAAACCTTCGGCAGTGAGTGCGCAACTGTTTCGCAGCTGCGCCCGTCTGCACAGCAGACCAATCTACCTGGAGCCACTTTTACCTGTCAAAGTGACCTCCAACAAGCCAAGAAAACTCGAACCTCAACTTTTCAAGCAAGTAAACCAGGTTACCAGATCACTCGCTGAGTCGCTGCTTCTATTTGTTTTCGCGGCAGCGCTGCTGACATGAACTTCCTACCAGTCGCAACACTCGACCATGTCAGCATCGCTTATCAAGTACTTGTGGATTGATCACGTAGAGGATCTCAATGACTATCAGCTCAACGGCTATCATCCTATCCATATTGGTGATCGCCTCAACGACCGGTATCAAATAGTCCACAAGCTCGGCCATGGCTCATATTCCACTGTCTGGCTTGCTGTCGACGAGAAAACGACAAAATATGTTGCTGTCAAAGTCTGCACATCGGATGCGGATCATATCGAGATTGACGTCCTCTCCCAGATGACACAAACCCCCGTGAATTGCAGTGCCTGGGACAAACACGAACTGCTGATAACCCCCTTGCTTGATCATTTTGAGATCAGCGGACCTAATGGCATTCATGAATGCCTCGTGACTATCCCAGCACGATGCTGCTTAAGGAATGCGAAAGACGCCGCAGAGTCGAACATCTTTCCGATCGACGTTGCCCGATCTCTTGCCGCGCAACTCACCATAGCCCTATCTCATGTCCACGCTAGAGGTTATGCCCACGGAGGTAAGATTTACTCAGGGTCCACAATCTATCTCAGCTGACATCAATCCTGCCCTAGATCTGAACCTCGAAAATGTCCTCTTGCAGTTGCCCTCGTCTCTTGATGACTTAACAGTCGAACAACTATACGCACGCTACGGCGAGCCCGTGAAAGAGCCGGTGGTGTGTAGCGACCTCGACTCCAAGACAGCATCAGGGGATCCCTCTGTTCCCTCCTACGGTGTAATTCCAGTGTGGTTTAAATCACCAGAAGATGGCATAGCACTAGACGAAGCGAAGCTGTTACTAAGCGATTTCGGAGTTGCCTTCCGCCCAGACGACAAGTCTCAGTTTGAGGCATATACACGCCTTGAGCTGCGCCCACCTGAGGCATTCTTCGAGCCAGAAACGCCTCTCACTTTGGCCTCTGATATTTGGAGTCTAGGTTGCCTAATATTTGAGCTGCTCGCTAAGCGGACGCTCTTATGTAGTGTCTCCCCGTCACAGGACACGGTCACTCTGGATCAGGTAGAACTGCAAGGGCAAATGCCACCAACGTGGTGGATGAAATGGGAGGCTAGATCGGAGTGGTACGATGAAGAAGGCAGGCCGTTGAGCACAGAATCTCATCGTTTTTCATGGGAAAGGCGATTCGAGGAGTGGGTTCAAAAGCCGCGACAGAAATCTGGTATGGGGACGCTCGCTGAAGATGAGCTGGATGCGTTGAGTACGCTCCTGCAATCTATGCTTTCATGGAATTCAAGCGAGCGGCCAGACATATCAGAGGTGCTAATGTCGGACTGGATGACAAAGTGGGCTTTGCCTGTATACCATAATTTATAAAGGATCGTCATCGTCGGGAGAGAAAAATTAAAATCTGTATTCTCAGACTACTTCTCACGGCGTGTGCCGCCGAGTCCCGACCAAGAGTTGCGCGCTCGGGGTCCGGTGAGAAAGTGGTTAACGGTGCGTTTGCTTCAACTTGACTGAGGACTCGTATATCAGCGAGTGGCTTGTGAGTCTATGCTTTTGTCACGACTCACGGCTGGTCACAGCGGAGCCCGGGCACCGCGAACCGGCCCCCGGGGCACTCGATGTCAGATGAAGCTCTATTAGCTTGAAAAAATAGACTAAGGAGAAGACGGAAAGACCCAAGAGTGGAAGTGCTACAGCAATACAGGTGTTGAGCCAAAGTACAATAGGCTCTGCAGCGGTCACGTTGCGTCTCTCAGCTCTGGCTGTCGTGTGACGTGGCTGAAAACCGGTGCTCAGTGCTCAATGCTCAGTGCTCAGTGCTCAATGCTCAGTGCTCAGTGCTCAATGCTCAGTGCTCACAATTGCTACTTCGTTTAGTCTGGGCAATTCAATACCCCCTCCAAACCTTTCTCCTCCGTCCTCGACTCCTCCTCCAAGCCTTTCTCCTGCTCCAAGCTTTTTTCCACCACCAAGCCTCTATCTTCCTTAACGCCTTTCTCCTCCTTCAAGCCTTCCTCCTCTCCCAAGTGTTTCTGCTTCTCCAAGCATTTCTGGTACGCAGGCAATGCCCAATGTGTCATCCAATTCGATCTCAGCACCCCTGATATGTCTAGCCGCTCGCTTGGACTCCATGCAAGCATGGATCGCAGGAGCGTCATCAACGCATCTAGCTCATCTTCGGCGAGCGTGTCCCATCCTCTTTCCAGTCGCGGGTTTTGCACACAGGTCTGGAATCTGCGTTTCAATGTATCAGGCTTAGATGATTCGCGTAACGGTCTGCCTTCCTCGTCGCACCACTTCCTCCGAGCCTCCCACTTGTTCCACCATGCTGGTGGCATGGGCCCTAGAATTTGCACCTGTTGTGCGGTTATGTATTCCTGTTTCGTTAGGCGCCGATCGAACAGAGAGAGATTAGAAAACAGCTCAAAGACAACGCAGCCTAGACTCCAGATATCAGAGGCAAACGTGAGTGGCGTTTCCGGCTCAAATAATGCCTCGGGTGGGCACAGCTCACGGGGTGTGTATGCCTCGAACCGAGACTTGTCTTTTGGGCGGAAGGCAACTCCGAAATCACATAGTGTCAACAATGCCTCGCCTATTGCTATGCCATCTTTTGGTACATTGAATGACAATGGAGGTACCGCGTAAGATGGAACAGATGGGTCTGTTGCTGGTTCCCCGAGTTTGATGCAAAGAACCGGATGTTTTTCGAGCTCACTGTAGCGAGCATGCATTTGTTCCACCGATACGCCGTCAATAGGTACGTGCAACTGCAGGAGGAGATTGCCGAGATGAAGATCTAGGCCCCCATGGATATTAGCTGAAATATGCCGTGGACACTGGACTCTGGAACTTCAGGAAAGCGTACCTCCATGCGCATAGCCTCTATCGTGGATTAATGACAGGGCTATTACGAGCTGCGCAGCAAGAGATCTCGCAGCGTCGAGTTGAAGAATGTGATAGCATCCTTCACCTTTCACATCTCGCAAGTTGCATCGTGCTGGGGGAGTCACAAGGCATGAATGAGTTCCATTGGGTCCGCTGGCCCGAAAATGATCAATTACGGGGTGTATCAGCATCTCGTTGGTCTTCCAGATATTGCCTCTCAGCGGACTTCGTGTAACCTGAGATAGCATGTCGAACTCGACTTGATCCGCATCAGAGGTTCCCACTTTGATAGCAACATATTTTGTTGTTTGTTCGTCGACAGCAAGCCACACAGTGGAGAATGAGCCGTGGCCGAGCTTGTCTACTATCCGATATCTTTCGTTGAGGCGATCGTCGATGTGAATAGGATGATATCCGCCCAGTCGATAGCGATTAATATTCTCTACATCTTCAATCGGTTGGTACTTGGGATATGTTGATGACATTGTGAATCGATGCAAGTGAAACAAGTCGGATTCTGTTTGCGTCGTCACAGCGCTGTCCAAAAACCACTTACGACGAACAAAGATCTGGTATTATGCTGTAGTGTGAGGAAAAAGCAGATTGATATAGAAGTAGGTGGATTTCGCTGAGTCAAGTGGGTGCACACTGGCGCAGCTGCCTACAGATGGGAAGGTTTCGTGTAACTTCCAACTACCGCCTATAATCTAGTCAAGTCTTACGCTGCACTAATAACAGCGTGCTTCTCGTAGGGTCACACGGAAACAATGCATGCGTCGCGTATGAAGTATCCTTCTTTAGTTCTTGTCTTGTTCTATGTACATACTACAGTCTACAAGTCTCTTTTGTCCCAGAGTCTGTCTAACTGTTAACAGCTGTAGAAAAGTGACTTCTATTGGAATCGAAGGACAGCGCTGAGCGCCCTGGGGTCGGGCGCCCGCACGTCACACGAGGCCGTTGCAGTCACTGACTCAACAGGGAAACACACCTACTTCGTGTGTGAAGGTACGTGGAGCGTATGTATTTCTTTGAGCTCGCCAAGGCGAGATGTCCAAGAGAGCATGCGAAGTACAAGGTATTTGGGAGAGCACACAGAGACTAGAGTGCGGAGTGCGGAGTGCATAGTATCTCTCTGAGCACGCGGAGTGTATGATATTCTCTGACCAAGCGAGTGTGAGATGTTTGCGAGGGCGCGCGAGTGCCACGGCGGAAACGCTGCGCCCCGCGGGTAGGAGAACAAGCCCTTTGATTTCCCATATCACTCCTTTCGAGCGCCACGATAATGTTTCGGCCTGTATATTTGTATCATTGCATGAGAATTATTGTGCCCGTATAGAAAGAGTGTGTTCTGAGACTCACCGAACGTCCCGCTCGCGAGTCTCCCCGCCGTCCTGGCACTCTTACTGTTATGGGACTGGAACTGTTACCGGTCGGTCCGGTCCCAACCCCCCGGGTACTCAAGAGCCAATTTCTCGCTGGGACTTTCTATTGAACGCAGCGTGCATTTTAAAAACCATTCCATCTGGGGCTTTCTAGAGCCCATCATTATTTTTAATTTTGTACCAAACTGGCGTGCCGATCAATGACCTCAGAGTTGAGTCAGGCTGAGGCTTCTTATCGGTAGGGACAACCTTCCCGAGACCCAGCTGATCAGGATCATTTACATAAATGTGGCAGGTAATGTGGCTCTCTTGTTCAAACTTCAGCGTGTTGTTTCAATTTATAGCTCATGGTGGCATGGTGCCCGGGCCGTTGGGGTCCGTTCGAAGTGATCTCTCGTAGCGCCGCCACACACTGTGTACACCGTAAACGAAGCCAAACCCGGCAGAGATTAATTCAACAAAACCTGACTCAGAATAAACTTGCGGATGAAAAACGCGATGTCAAAACGATGAAGCAGTTGGTGTGATTGTGAAGTTTTGTCAGATTATCGACTTGCCGGGCTCTCCGGCCCCAGCCTTAACATCACTCTTGCTGAGTTCGTCCGGCGTTGCGGCTGTGGCCTGAAATCCAGAGTACTTTTGCCTTGATGGCTCTATCTTTCCATTTGGAAAGACATGTAGAGTGACCCCGGTGCCCCTGCCGGCGGATTCGGAGATTCCTTCCGCAGCACGACAGAGGCGTGGTAGGAGTCATTTGTTTTCGGAGATTTGTGCGGTGCACCGCTGAACATGTCAAAAACATCAAGAACAAGGGCATCTTTCATCCGCAACTTTATTCTGAATCAGGTTTTGTTGAATCAATTTGTCCCGGGTTTGGCTTCGTGTAGTTGTGCGACGATTTCCTCGGGCGCTTTCCACAGCGTTTGTTCTCCAGCCAAGTTGGTGTCTTGTACCGTGTCTTAGTTGAGTCCGGTTTCTCAGGGGTGAAAGCAAATAAAAGAAAAGACAAGAGCTTACTTCACGGCCGCTACTTTAGTAACATCTTGAAAAACCAGGTCTTGCCTATAGGCGATTATTCACATAGGCGTGGACAGCAACATGTTGTCTCGACTCTCCGGTTGATTTGGTCCTGGATTTTTACAGCCAACGTTATATGTTCCCCCTTTTCGTCCGGTACATGTTCCCCATCGAGCAGCGTTGTGCCGTGAGCGTCGGACCTATTGCACAATGCATGTCAGACTGTCAGTGCTGTGAAACGAGTATGGAGTTATAACTTATCGTTCATTCTTCCGGCATGATAGCATACCCTATAAATAATCCCTTGATAGACGCGTCACGCTTCCTGCTTAGAGATGACTGTATTCGAAAGCCTCAAGTTCTTGAGGAGTTTTCGTGTGTCTAAAAGATTCGTTTGTTTTTCGCCTATCTTCAGGGTGATCACTGATGGGCTAATTCAAGGCCCAAGGGCTTCGGGGAAAAAAATTGTAAGTCTTTGGTTGGACATGATGAATGTGCCCACGAAGTCCGCTTCTTCGTGTAAAGAAGAGGAATGAAGAAGGGGGAATCTGGGGGATCGAGAAAAATTTCCGTATTTGACATTTGACGTGGCAGCTGCCAGCTGGAGTAGCTGTAGGCAGCTGTACAGCAGCTTTTGCCAGCGTACGTCACTCCAACCGCGATCGCATTAATCCACCTACTATAATTCAATGTCGTCTTTCCTCAAGCACACCGAGAAGCATTATACTTCACATCATGCCACACAATGATTCCAGACCCCTTGACTGCTATATTTTGCTATATTTTGCTTTGGCGGAATTGCTGCCATGTCTGTCACACGGGCGTGAACAAAGATCTGGTATTATGCTGTAGTGTGAGGAAAAAGCAGATTGATATAAAAGTAGGTGGATTTTGCTGAGTCAAGTGGGTGCACACTGGCGCAGCTGCCTACCTACAGGCTACAGCTGCCAGTGTCAGCCACATCAACTGACACTCGCGGAAGTTTTTGTGCGGATAAAGTAATAATGACACTGATGGAGAAAGTTGTCAGTACGATAGAATAAGTGGACATCGTATTCGTCGTTTCATCAATTCATGGCACCTGCCTCAGCCGGTTTATGTCCAACCCTGCGACTACCCTGCCATCCTGGACCCATATATCGGGCGTAAGAAGACTATAGATTCAAGGAGGGATTCTGCTCGACCCTAGGGGGTTGCACGGGTTGAGAAAGAGCCATCGTGGACGGTGGATGACTGGACGTTGCACTGTGCAGCTATGTAGTCGAGCATCTCAAGAGGGAGATGTAAAGGGAAGAACGCGTGGAGACAAAACCTTTGGTGAAGAAAGTACATCTAGAAGAGGATGGGACAATGGGCATATCATATATGGAATTCGGAACTGCTCGTTCATTAACCAATATTCATTTGCTAACGTTAAACGCACTACCTAGTACCATGCATGTATGATGTGCGTCCACCGCAATCTCTTACTTCTCCCGCGACTCGCCGCTATGAGCAACCTCGTGGCCCCTATGTATCTGACTACCTATCCGCTCCATTTCGTGGAATATTTCGACTCCAGGGATCCGTTGATTCTGCCTCTGTTTTTGGGAATCATCAAGAAGAGAAGGAAGCTCATCAGACTCTCGAGAGTAAGGGTGTGGCCGCTGAGCGGCGAGGGATTTTGAGTTTGACGAACGTGGTCGCTGAGCGGCGGGGGACTTTGAGTTTGCCGAACGTGGCCGCTTAGCGGCGGTGGACTTCGACGCACTTTCACTACGCTTCTTTCTGCCATAGTACCAGTTCTTCACGAGGTTATCACTCCGACCTTTCAGTTGGCGGGCTATCTCAGCCCATCCCTGACCCTTCCGGGTGGCTCGGTCGATAATTATGTCACCTTCCTCCTTGGTGATTCGGCTGCGGTTGAGATCAGGTTTGAGACTTTGGTACCAGCGCTCACGGCACTGTTTTGCTGTTCGAGTTCCAACATATTTGGACTTTTCGACCCAGTCGTGAGTACCTTTCTCCATAACCCTTCTCTTAAGCATGTAGTCCTCGTGAGGTGACCAAAGACCTCTGTTGGGCGTGACTACCACGCTGGGTTGAGTCTTGTAGCAAAGTTAAAATGGCTCAATGTCAAATGATATGCCAACGGACGGCTAGGAATTCATACCTGTTGCTGTGGGGAAGGGCCCATTGTGTCCCGTTGAACAGAAGCAAGACTAGCGAGAGGAGCAAGACTAGCGAGAGGAGCAGGAGAAGCGAGAGGAGTGGTAGAGGCGAGAGGGGCAGGAGAAGCTAGAGAAGCGGCCAAAGCGAGATAACCGAGAGAATTCATCTTGCGCCGTTGAAAGAAACAAGTGGAGCGAGACAAGCAAAGCAAGTTAAAGCAAGTAAGGGCAGTAACTGAAGCAATGGAGGCAATGGAAGCAAGACAAGTAAAGCAATACAAGTAAAGCAAGGAAAGCAAGACAAGTAAAGCATGTAACGGAAATAGCGGAATCGATGGAAGCAGAAATCAGCAGAGGAACAAAACGGGTGAAAAAGGAATTATATAGATTTTCCATGAGAGATCACGTAATGAACCGGTAGATGCGGCTCGGATTATACCTAACGATGTTTGGGTATGACAGGTGCTGGTAGAAGACACTAGACGCGTTGGAGTAAAAAGTCCAGTGGAAGGTTTGCGCTGAGATACGGATACTTTATTAGTGCTCTTTGGGCTTTCGCACTTCGTCAACTAGTTTGTACAATGGAGCACACGTTCCCAACAGTTCTGGAGTACGAAGTGCCTGCACGCCGTCAACTGCATGGAGTACGGAGTACAAACTTAGAAACTACAAGCTGCACACATGTATCCGGGATCCCTAACTGGTTGACACTGGAGGTGATGTCCCATGTAGCAGCCATGGACGATGGCCCTTAACTTTAAACTAGGTACCTCAGATCTAGGCACATGTGTATGTACATAAAAACGCTACATTATCAATATTGTGTAGGAGACACGACATGGCAAGAAGTTCTGCCGAGGGCCCGAGGCCCGAACTTCAATATTCCTTGCCCCGAGCTCCATAATGCCTTACATATTCTTGGACGCAGTCACCTTCTTGTAGATTCCATCGAGTTTTCCGCCGCCATTTTCCTCCCCCGAATATGGACACAATTAGGGAGAGGTACAGAGTAACAGACAACTGTCAGTGGTCGCCTACTCCGTAGACCAGTGGACAGTGGAGACCCGAGGGCCATTGGTACACGGGCACATGGGTGGCATGCGTACTCGTAGACGGTAGAAGTCGTGGTACTACTGTAGTCTGTAGTCTGTACATTAACCCATTTTTTCGCGGCACCAGCACTAACACCGTCAGTCTTTTCCTACCATCGAGATAAATACAGTTTCTACATAAGCATCTGGGACATGGTATGATGGTAACTGGTCACCTGGTTGCCTCAAGAGTCAACTGTACCGGCCTGTCAAAATTTGAAAATTTCGCCTGCATAGATCTAGAATCTAGAATAAAGCCCTGGGCTGCGTCACCGGGCAGGCTACTGTGACAGTGTGGCTTGAGCTGGAGCCCGGCCTCGCCCACCATCGTGAAAATTTTGACACGCTGAAGACACTGGTTGGTCCGCAGGCGGCAGTACGGAGTTCATTGGAGTGACCCCTTCGTAGTCAAACTCTCACGATCCTCCACTCAAGCCTCAAAGCTCAATGTGAGCAACCAACTCACCAGTCGTGACTCGACGCTCATGCGTATGTTCTTACTCGTGTCCTGTCTGCCTGCTTTGGCTGCTTGACGTCTCCGTGTTTTAAGTTTAGCCACTTACGTAGTGATCAAGATTTACGCCTTTGCGTGTTGGATTTTTTCAATGTTCACGGTCAGAAACCACGGTCAGAAACCTAGGCACCAATTGCAGCTGATCTATTGATGTTGGAGTTCAAATGTTTTACCTTTTACCCCAAACCCTACTCGGACAAGTGCACACAAATTTCCTTGTGCGAAACAATAGGCCCCATAATTCCCGACATCCTTCGTACCGGTCCCCACCAGGATCAGTCTATCAGATCATCAGGATAAGGCGACGGGCCGCGGGCGTTCCCGTCCAGCACACAATAATCACATTTTGGACGTCAGACTTGTGGTCACTTGTCCGCCCCCAAGATGACAAAGTGGGCTTTGTGTGACAATGACCGGTATTAGGGGCTTGGAAGTTGGAACTGAACGTCTGAGACGCAAAAATCGACTATGGCTCTACAATCATCAATGAACTCCAGAGGTGTGTGATATTCCTCTGAGAACAAGAGGAGAGTCAGCGATATATTTACACAAAGTCCTCCACTGTCCTACTGTCTGTCGACGACAATGCCTGCATATCCCAAATACGTGATGTCAGATGATCATGAGCTGACAGCTCTGATGCGCTGTCCAATGTCAGCTGAAAGCGTTTGCAAGCCAGTGGGCCCTCGATGAGCAGAAAGGATTCATCATTCGAGGGGCATGGGGTTTCGAGCGAACAGGAAGGATTAAAGGGTTGGAAAGAACTCATAAGACAGAAAGGCTCAGATCGGGACTCTCCACAGCAGCTCCGTATCATGCCAAGCGGGATTTTCCAAGGTTTCAACTTTCGACTCCAATGCTCCATGGCTCTTGCCCGCTTCTTAGTTCTGTCCCGATTCCCGCCTTTTGTCGCGGGCTTCTTGCTCACTTGGGCCTTTGGGGCTGCATCGTACTTCACCGGAGTAAAATGAGCCTCCATCGAATAATGCCCCAAAGGCCCAAGTGAGCAAGAAGCATGCGACAGAAGGTGGAAAATTGGAATCGAGACAGAAATAAGAAGCGGGCAAAAGCCAAGGAGTCGAATACGTGGAAAACCCCGCTTGGCTTGATACAGAAATTCTGTGGAGAGTCTCGGATGAGCTGGTCTCACGGATGCACCTAGCATTATCAGGAAAAACGCGGGAGTCTGTTGGTGCTGCTTTGGTATCGCGGAGAATCAGTGATCACCGGATATTTTTCCAGCTCACTGTAGCGGACGCGTAGTTACTCTACTGATAGGCCGTCAATAGGTGAGGGAAACTACAGGAGGAGGTTGCCGAGATGAAGATCTATCATCTAGGGCATGATTGATGTTAGCTCAGATAGCCTGTGGAATATCAGGATTCAGGAAAGCGCACCTCCATGAGCATAACCTCTATCATGATTCATGGATGAGCGACAGGGTTATCAGCCTATAACTAGCTGCGCAGCAAGAGATGATGATCTGGCAGCGTCGAGTTGAAGAAAGTCCTGACATCCTTCCCCTTTCACATGTTGTAAGTTGCATCTTTCTGGAGGAGTCACAAGGCATGGATTTGTCCCGTTGGGTCCGTTAACTTCAAAATGATAAAGTACGGGGGGTATCAGCAATCTGTTAGTCCCCCTTATATTGCCGCTCAGCGGGCTTGCTGTCATTTGAGATAGGATGTCGAGCTCGACTTGATCCGCATCCGAGATGCCGACTTTGATAGCAACATATTTCGTTATTTTCTCGTCGATAGCAAGCCATACGGTTGAGTATACCCCGTGGCCGAGCTTGTCTACTATCCGATATCTTTCGTTGAGGCGATCGTCTATATGGATAGGATGATAGCCGCCCGGGCGATAGCGATAAAGATTTTCTACCTCATCGTCCTTAAATCCGTACTTGAGATATGTATCGATGCAAGTTTGCAACTGGAAGAAGTCAGATTGACAAATATTAGGTGCGGCGTCACAGCGCTGTCGGAAAATCAAGTTACAACTTACTGGTGGTGTAAGGTAGGGGGGGATGAAAGTGAATCCCCGGACCCCCACCAGTACAGCAAACAAAGGGACTCCTTTGATTCTGTGATTTGAAGTCCGAGACTTCGCGGTACCCCGTGACTCTGGCAGCTGGCTGGCGGGTGTATCTCAATTACAACGTTTCACATTTACACTTGCAATGAACGGACAGGCTGTCACGTGTTGATGACAAATGCGCTGTGGTATAAAACCACCACTTGCGGTTTCCTTTCTCCCTCTTTTACCGTTGACTGTAAACAATACTGCAACAGATTCTTCCATCATGGTTCCCCCCACGCCGCAATCTGGCGAATTTGTCAACACCACAAGCCCCCATCAGTCTGAATCGAATTTCGGTCATCAAATCGCACCCAACACCCAAATCCTTCAATTTGCATTGAAGAACATGGACTCTCTTTCCCCTCTTCTGTGCCCTTCGTCAGGGATAAAAATCCTGTCATCAAACTCCATTGGTGCCCTTCTTGCACGGACATTCGTCCTCTCGACGACTTCCAAGCGAAGTAGTTTCAAAACCCAACCGATCCGAATGCAGTGAGGGCTGACACGCGTACGCCATGCATAGTATGTCTGTTGTAGCTTAGAGACAGTCCTGAGTTCATCTGACTAACGTGCCACGAATAGATCCGTAGACAAAAGCGTTGTAAAGAGCTCCTTGCCGCTGCCCGTGCCACTGCCGCTGCCGCTCAAGTCTACGTCACTGTCGGCCTTGCTGCTTAGCATGTGAGTCGGGTTGAATAGACAAGTTTCCCACGTGAAGGCAGTGGGCACACTAGCTGACATCCGCAGAACCGCTAATTCTATTTGCTGTTCGAACCTTTGTTTCTACCACATCGTCTCTCGGTGCACAACAACAGCTCAAGTTGTCTGTGTCGAATTCGCTTAGAATCGCAGGACAGCTTTGGGGGATTCCCCCAGCAACGCATAGCCAAACTCCAAGACCCTCAGATGTTTCCATGAATCCATCTTTTGTCCAATACCTCCTGATAAAACTGACGATAGATCATGTGGGAGCTAAAAGATCAGACAATAATCCGTTGATACTACAAAAAAGCTGAGGCCAGAATTCGCCTTCAAAGTTGAGTATAAGGTGCTCAATCGACCTGATGGAGATCAAATGTTTGATCGCCATCAGCGGTATGGTTTCTTCGTCTTCCGGACTAGGCGATATGTAGCCAAACTTCAAGACCCTCAGATGTTTCCATCTTTTTTCCAATACCTCCTGATAAGTTCGGCTACATATGGCCTAGTCCGGAAGACGAAGAAACCATACCGCTGATGGCGATCAAACATTTGATCTCCATCAGGTCGATTGAGCACCTTATACTCAACTTTGAAGGCGAATCCTGGCCTCAGCTTTTTTGTGGTATCAACGAATTATTGTCTGATCTTTTAGCTCCCCTATGATCTATCATCAGTTTTATCAGGAGGTATTGGACAAAAGATGGAAACATCTGAGGGTCTTGGAGTTTGGCTACATATCGCCTAGTCCGGAAGACGAAGAAACCATACCGCTGATGGCGATCAAACATTTGATCTCCATCAGGTCGATTGAGCACCTTATACTCAACTTTGAAGGCGAATCCTGGCCTCAGCTTTTTTGTGGTATCAACGGATTATTGTCTGATCTTTTAGCTCCCCTATTGTCAGTTTTTAAGAGTTTGCGCTCCGTCGGGCTTCATTCGTCTATACCGGCCGACAGAGAAAAAGTCTTGCAGCTTGCTCTCCAACGCGCTCAAGGAGGGACTTTTGACATCGTTTGACCTTGTGTTTCCCGTGGAGCCTCCCACCGGCAATATTGGCGAGACAAGTATTCGCCATTTGAAAGACTACGAATAAATTTGCGGAGGCAGCGGAGCTCGCTCAATCCATACGTTGGGATGCCTTAACTTCCGCTTCCCTTTTGATGCCGAGACGGACGACGAATTACCTCTACCTCGATTTCTGAATCCTGGGGACGTTCCCCAATCTCCAAACACTCACGATGGACTCTCCAGAATACGAGATACCGGCATTGGTGAACGTGGTGGTTGTGGTGTTGAGGGCGACACATTTGAAGACTATTTACGTTCCGGGTGTAGATGGTATATTCTTGGGCCCGCTGAGGGAGACAGCAGAAGAACACGGTGTACAATTGTTTACACATTCTCCGCCAGAGCCGTGGCCGATGCCGCTGGAGCCGTAGGTAGCATAATTTACGTAGGTATGTGTTTAAAGTGAGGATCAAAGGCGAAGAAGTTGATTGAAGGAGCAACAGTCAACTATCTAGAATCTAGAACTGGAGAGATGCGGGGTAGATATGAGGTATACCCGCATCATGGATGGCTGAGGAACACGTGACGCAGCCTATTCCGTAGCCAGATTCTAACAGTATGTAGCATAATTTATCAATTTGTATCAATGTATGAGTATGTGCCGTGTTTTGTGCACAATTGACTACACGGAGCGTGACGGGGGAGCAAAACTATTCGCCAAGCAAGTTTTTGCAACAGAAGGTTTGAAAAGTGGGTCGGCTATACGGCCACTTGAAAGGAGACCCATCCAAGGCGACGTACGGAGTATGCACAACAGTATTGGTGCTTGTACAGATGGCAATTGCACGCAATCTTTTCTTCCATGCAAATCCCATTGACCTATTCTTCAACAAACGAAATTTTCGCCATCACGATGGAGCCCCAACGAATACTTAAGCTTGCGGCCTACGACGCTGAAGCTGAAGCTATGCATACTGAGTGCTCAGCAATCATACACAGAAGGAATGTCGGCGGTCGCACGCAGAGCTTACAATCACACACCGTTCGATGATCTGGTTATGCGACTTCTTGCAAATATTCTATGGTGATAATGACGCCATCTCTCGAAGGCTCGTATTCCCAAGAAAGCTGGAATAGTGGAATCAAGACTAGCTATATTCTCGCATGCGATCGTGGCCAGCGTCGCCCGTCTGCCGGCGGCCGCTGCGAGCGTTGGACTCAGAAATACACGAGGCATTGACTGCTTCGCCAACATTATAGCGTCGACTTGTGAGAGAGTCTAGGGGATGATATATATTGTTTTCCTCTTGGGCAGCATGGCCACGGTCCGTCTCGCTGTTCATCGCCTTCGAACGCCAACCCAGAGTGAAACTGCGAAGAGGCCAGAAATTAGAATCGTTCGGCCTGGGAACTGATGAAATCCGTGAGAGACGTTGTATATGGTTCTTAATACCTCCATGAGAGACGTAGTTACAATGATAGAGTGATGATCAAGCTTGACGAGCGCGGCGGCCATACAACCACTCAGGCCTTCATCATTGAACTCCAGTACCGCAACCTCACTGCTCAGACATCACGTGTTGGAAACTGTTGCTCAATTGCGTAGTCTAAGATTCCAGCTAAATTCAACTGTACTATAATGAATTCATGTTGTTCATTACGTTTCTTGTTGATTTTTTTTCTTTCTAATGTGATCACTGATGTCAAGAGCGCCAACGAAAATGGAAGATGTTATGGCCGGTAGCTGGGTGTACGGCGCGGCGGAAAAATGTCGACCGAAAAGGGATATTAGTGGGACAGGTGGTATGAATAGTAATATGGGGTGGTAGAAATAACAATACCTCTCTATGGACAATTCTGAAGATCTCGACATCCTCCTGCTCCCTTCTCCCTCCCCCGCGACGGCATGCACCAACGACGACGATGCGCTTTTGGCCGCGCCTGCCGATACGCCGCCTCCTGCGCCTGTCACACCACCGGAATCCGACACCTTCACCGAATCACGCCCAGGCTCGACACTTTACATCCTGCCCGGGGTGCAGCATCTTCGGAGACTTCGAGATGCAGACCCTGTGGGACCCCGGACCGAGCTGTGAGTTTGGACCCGGTCTACCGCGCTTCCCACGAGGCGGTACACCGCGGTGATAGGTCGCTGCCTGAGGAGCTGGACCGCCACAAAGTACAGATGCCGGACTGCTCTTTTGACGAACGCGGCGTGTTGTGTTACCGCAACGCCGTCTGGGTAAGCCCCTGCGCACAGCCCTGATACAACGAACGCACGACTCCTATATCACTGGCTACCCGGGGCGCGACGCGACACTCGCCATCCTCGCCCGCGGATACTACTGGCCTCAGGACTCAGGAGTCAGCAGTACCTTCTTACTGTGCGCCAATTTGACCGCAACTGCTTCCGTGCGTGCAACTCGCCCTCGTCAACCGAGCGCCTTCTACCTTACTCACGGCTACCACCTTGACCCGATCCAGCAAGTCCACTCGCAACGCGAACGCCTTCGTCAGCCGCTTGTACGAAGGCCGGGAAACGCTAACGCCGCGATGTTAACGGCCCAACAAATCTTGGTGAACCAGGCAAATCGCAAGCGCCGCCCGGCGGAACAGCTCCGCGTCGATGACCGCGTGTGGCTCATCCTGAGAAACGTTAGCAGTGAGCACACCACATGGCACAGCTCAAGAAGAAGCTGGCCTGGACACAACTTACAAGCCAAGTACCGCGTCACCAAGGTCATCGCCCCGGATCATGGATGTGTATGAACTGGATGTCCCGAGTAGTATACACAACCGTTTTTTCGTGGATGTTCTTCGTCGCGATCCCGGCGACCCACTCCCCTCGTAAGTCACGGACAACGCGCAACCACCGCGGTGGCACCGCCCATGTCAGACGGGCTGCTGCCAGACGACGAGGCGCCCATGTACGAAGGGCCGTGCAAGGGGACACGTGGCATGTTGGTAAAGTGGGCGGGAACCGTCGTGGGCGGACGTACTGCGCCAATCTCACGCTGACGGACGCATTTCGAGAATTTGTTAAGAAGTATGGAGAAGGCGACGACGTGGGAGAAGCCGGCACCGGCGG
The DNA here is from genome assembly GCA_018360175.1 of Claviceps arundinis. NCBI lineage: Eukaryota > Fungi > Ascomycota > Sordariomycetes > Hypocreales > Clavicipitaceae > Claviceps > Claviceps arundinis. The sequence goes on from SRPS01000182.1 coordinate 51,362, forward strand.
CTATACTGGCTCTACAGGAAAGAAACGAAAAAGAAGAGCTGTTTCACTAATACAGAACATTGAGCTTAAGTCGTCAGGAATTACGGAAGACAACGCCGACGACCCCTGAGAAGGGGGATAATGTTACGGATCCACACATGTATGTCATGTATGTAGATTTCCCCCCTCAGCCCTGGGCCCTGTCACACACACCCTTCTCTTCTTTCTTTCCTCTTCATGCTCGTCAAAGATAGAATATATTGAGAGCCTGTTTGAACTTATGTTCAAAGCCTTTTCGTGACACGGAGAATCACCGGATGTTTTTCCAGCTCACTGTAGCGGGCGTGTAGTTGCTCTACTGATAGCAGTGATAGGCCGTCAATAGGTGAGGGAAACTGCAGGAGGAGGTTGCCGAGATGAAGATCTAGGGCACGATTGATGTTAGCTGAGACAGCCTGTGGAATATCAGGATTCAGGAAAGCGCACCTCCATGAGCATAACCTGAGAACCTCTATGGATGAGCGACAGGGCTATAACTAGCTGCGCAGCAAGAGATCTGGCAGCGTCGAGTTGAAGAAAGTCCTGACATCCTTCCCAAGTTCCCCTTTGGGCCCTTTCACATGTTGTAAGTTGCATCTTTCATAGAGATTCTCTACCTCATCGTCCATAAGTCCGTACTTGAGATATGTCGTTGACATTGTGAAATTGTGAATCGATGCAAGTTTGCAACTGGAAGAAGTCAGATTGACAAATATTAAGTGCGGCGTCACAGCGCTGTCGGAAAATCGAGTTACAACTTACAGCAAACAAAGGGACTCCTTTGATTCTGTGATTTGAAGTCCGAGACTTCGCGGTAATATAAGGTGGAATTTTCTGCTGAGTCAGTGCAGACCGGCGCAGCTGCGACCGAGTCCCTACAGCTGTAGCCTGTCACATCAACTGCGGAAGATCTCGTCTAACATTCTACTATAGCCAAGGACTCTTGTGCGCTAATTGGAGCGTGTTTCTCGCGCTAGATTTTTAGTTACTGGGGAGACAAAGAGACAGTTGGCGAAAGTGATTGCAGTTGCACCAAAGTGAGGCAATCGGAAATCCATTGCGGCGGCTGCGGACCCGTGCTGCCTGAAGGGCCCTGGAGGGAAAGGTTGACGCTCTAAAATCCCCTAGAGCAGTGCCACAGGTATCCCCCGGAAGGGCCTCCGCAGTGCAGCAGAGGTCCCTAATAATAACCCCAGGGACACCCGCGCAGGGACTCCTGGAGGTGGTGGAGCTCCACAAATTTGGCGCACGTCCGCAAACCACCAACCACTCCATCCGTGAAACTTTCACATTGCAAACCTCACTTTTCCAACTCGACTCTCTCCAGTCCGAAGCGAAGCAAATGGCCGCGGGGCGTATGTGTCTCAATTACATATGTAGATACATAGGCACTCTGTACTCCGTCCACCGTACATGTGCGAACGATTGGCTGCCATGGTGTCTCCGCTTCAATCTCTGCCGAGGTTCCGATCTCCACCGCTACCTCGACCCTTGCGTGAAACAATGGTTCCAGCACCAAAGCCCCTGTCATGATACTACCGGTATGTAGATGCCGACACCCTGTGCACTACCTAGGGTCCTTGATGCCGGAGGATCGCCGCCGCCGCCGCCGCTAGGGTCGTCCCGAGCTATGTATTACTAGATTGGGACGTCGGGCGACGACGGTGTCAGATTGTCGAGTGCTGGGAGATTCTGAAGGTTAGGCGGTAAAGAGCGGCAGATAAAAACTGGGGCTGCACACAGAGCTTTGTATTTGAGGAAAAAAGGGACGGAAGCACAAACGGACGACGACACAATACACACATCAATCTTTGGTTACAAATAATCATTAAGACCACACCGTAATATTGGATACGAGTCCTCGACTGTCAAACAATCGGTTCACGGGCTACTCGTGCTGCGATGGAGCCACGTCGACTTCAGCAGTAGAAGGAACCGGAGCTAGGTACCTCCTAATGGAAAGGAAGAAGAGGTGTATCATACCTGCCTTTTCACAACACCAAAAAATCGATCGCAGGGACCAATCCGCCGTCCGGAACCCTCTCAGAAGCTCACAGCGTTTCCAAGGCCGCTCGAAGACAGATCGAACAGAATGCCCTTCGATCGTTTCGAGGTCTACTTGGTTTTGTGCTCTTTTTCCAGCCTTCGGGCCTCGGCAACCGCCGGCGGCCGCGATGCCTGCAGCAGCAGCCTTCCTCAAAGACGGAGGCCCTGCCGAAGCTGAACGACCCCGAATCACGACCGTCTAAACGGGACCACATTGCTTCTCTGAAGGAATCAATCTCAAATGGACAATGACTCGAAAAGTTTTATGTATTTCGAAGTCAGAGGAGGCAACTTCAGCTAGCTTCAACGATACATGCGCCAAGGCCTCCCTACACTCGAGTCTCGCCCACGTCATTGTCACCGAGCTTGCCGGCGCGACCCCGGAGAACATATACTTTGCGTTATAGAAATGATGCAGGGCCTTCCCTCCTGAGTCCTGCTCGCGGGCGAAATGCTGTCGGAAGACGGGATCCGTGGTTTCTCAGTGACAACTACAATCTCACTCTCGACCCCATCAAAGTGGTATCACAATACAATTTACAAATGTCAGAAATTGTCCAGAATGGGGAAATGGTTGTTACAACTCATGATATAACCTTAAATTTTCCATTGTAGCATCTAACGTCATATCTGATTCTGTTATGACTGCAAAGAAGACGGCAGATCAATCATGATTCATCAGACAGACTCGCATCGAGCGGAGAGCCCGCGCTCGCCTCGCCGGCCGCCGGCGGGCGCATCAAACGTCCCGGAAGTGCCAACCTTTACTTTACTCTCTCGATATTTAATCTTCTTTGGCGAGAAAAGGATGTTGCAAGAGCTCTTTAGCAGTCTTTCTATTCTCGGGAAGCCATCGTATCATTCCAGTGGCAAAGTTTGCGAACAGCGCCTTGTCCTTTCCTTGAAGCTCTGTCACCAAACTAACCAAACACCTTTCTTCCTGAATCAACTCTTTTCGAATCATAAAGCCTGTCTCGCAGACTCGCCATGATCAGTCGGAATTGATTTTTGTCTTTGTAGCTACTAGCCTTGCTTTTTGTAACGTACCGTCGTCGTCAAAGAACGGCCCTCCCCAATACTCGTTCATTGTTTCACAATCCTCACCCTTCTCATTCATCATAGGAACACCGGGAAGAATCTCGCGAGATTCTCGTTCCCTTTTTACCATAAGAGGGGGAGCTTTCCCCAGATAGGAAATTATTTGAGCCAGATGGACATGTGCATCGTATTCGCCATCTTCGCCAACAGGGTTGAACAGGTTGATGTCTTCTAATAGGTTGAACATCTGTGACAGTTAGAAAAGAAAATCCAGAAACGCTGTGAAATCATGGGTAAGTGTATTTGCTGAGGGGTTTTGTATGCTTTAGCCTTTACCATCAAGCCGAGGTTCCATATATCGACTTTGTAAGACCACGGGAATCCAACGAGAACTTCTGGGGCACGATACTGGTCAGATTGGACTCGCCCTTGATGATGACGGTTGCCAGGCAGCAAAGTGAAGCAAGTATTAAAGTCGGCGAGCCGTGGCAAGCAATGTCCGACTCGGATGTCGCCCATCTCGTCGTGTGACAGAAACGTCACATGTCCGTCCTCCTTTCGAGTATATGTAGGCTGAGAGTTGGTCTTGTAGTGATCGATGAGGTCTTTGAGTACAGATTTGTCTTCCATTGTAATCAAGATATTGTCTTCCTTGATGTCTAGCATGATCAGCACTGAGCAGCATCAGCAAGAGCAATACGCGAAAATTTGTCATTCGTACCTGTGTGAATTAGACGGCATTCTGTGTGCAAGTAATCTAAAGCTTGAAGAAGAGAACGTATGTAGTCTTTGAACATTGGAAGGGGAAATCTTTGTCGCGGCAGCCTGTCTTGGAACTGGCAAAGATTCCCTCTCATGGGCTCGAATACTAGGCAAGGGTGTGTCCCACTGGTGCTTTGCAAATCGAATGTATCAAGTGGTATCTGTATATGTTTCAGCCCTTCATGTGATGGGTTAGCATTTGCAACGATCCGCAACCACCCTTTTTCATCAGCTTCATCGTCTACATCCGAAGCAGTGATCTTGATGACGACATAGCGCGGAAGTCTTGACCTGCGCCATCGTCTACTGATCTAATTGTCAGTATAAAATCTTCACAGCAAACATTCAGATAATCGGATTGGTCACTGCTCTCACAATTTCAAGTTTTTAGCAAGCCAAACAGTAGATCCACTTCCAAACCCAAGTTTCGCAATCGTCTTGAATCTGTTGTCGAGAATCTGGCCCGGCTGTGTCGAATGAAAATATTCCAGTCGTTCACTCCAACGCGCTTCTTCAATGGGCTCATGGATGGCACAGTCTGGTTTTCTTCTCGAGGAATGAAAGACGAGTCGCTTCCAATCGCACGGCATTTTGAGATATCCTGTGGCCGTAAACAGGGCCTTGTTTAAAACATCAAGGCGTGGCCCCGGATGGGTGGGGTTGGAATTTGGAAATCTAGAACCTGTTTGAAAGAAAGCCCCGAGCGAACGGCTAAACAGCGGGAACAAACGTTTCTGAAATGGGTACATATATACCGAATTGTTGCAGCGTGTGGTTGCAGCTGATACCATTACCAGGTGGCACACGGTCACGGCAGGCTACCGCACATTCGCCACTACCTTCCGTCATAATGGAATCTACCTGTACTTAGTACTTACTAAACGGTTCTATGCACCGAATGTTCGTGATGTGCAAAGGTGAAAGATTTTCAGGTGGGGCACATGTGGCACTGTGTGGCTCCGTCTTATAAATATTTCTCACTAAACGGTTCTACCTATCGAATGATCTGAAAGTGAGAGCTCAAGAATCGCAAGGACTTTAAGGACACAGGGATTGTGGACGCTGAAGACCTAGCGTAGGGAATCTATTGGAATCTCAGGACAGAAGGTGCCTACACTGTTACACACTGTCACGCGGTTCTGCACATATATGATATTGGCCGCTTACAAGTTTGAAGTACTTAGCGGGGAAATTCAACGTATGCATCACATGCTGTTCCACTCCTATACTGTTGGGATAAACAGGGTAAGCATTCGTAAACCAAGGTAGTATTCGTCGTGTCTGTTCTTCGTCATGTTTAAACTAGGAAGTGATGCAATAGGGGATAAATGGGGGAAGCCCGCTGCCCTTTATTCCACAATGTTGTGACGGCTACAGCCAATCATCAATGACATTACGCACGAACCACGTTGTTGTATCCGATCGTGTGACACTGTTCCCTTGTTCAGCGATTCCGACATATACGTATGCATCACATGCTTTTCCACTGTCCTCATGCCTCTGACACTACCCTTCAGGTTCATGAAAACACGATACAATCTTTCTCTCTGTAGCAGGCTGCAGAATCACAGCCATTCCCAGGGGCGAGGTGGTTGCCCCGAATGAGTTACGAGTAATTGCGTAAGATCTCAGATGGACGTATGCATCGTATAGCGGAATCAAGGATTGTATTCACCGTCGTGGACTCGTGGTCTGCGGGGTTATCCGCCAAGGCCGATATTTTCTATGAGATTCCTTTGATTAATGATTTCCACACTTGCCGCTTGCGATAGTTTGTCACAAGTGCAAGTTAATTTACACCTTAGAACGCAAGGTCACACACCCAAGAGCGACGAGTCGATTCTCGAACTTCGAAGACGCCCGACGTGAAAAGTGACGGTTCAGACTGCAGAGCGACGGTGCAGGAGTAAACCGCGGCACGGAGGACATCCATAGCCTCCTCTAGGCAGTGAGGCGCTTTTGTCCGTCTGAGGTCATTGTTTGGATTAGAACGCAAGCTGTCGAAGGACTCAAAGAAAGCATGCTGCATGAGAATACCCCTGATAAGTTGATTCTTGAAGAGGCTGCAGCCACTCCACCAAAATCGATTATGGTATTCTGAGTTGATCATATTCCTATCAATATCAGTTTCTTTCCCCATCTTGAGGACCTTGTCACGTAGTCAAAGACTAAAGTCAAGGTGCAGAAGAATGAAGAAATTGAAGAATTGGATTCACGTACATATTTTGGTTCGACTATCCGTGATTAAGTCATGATGCAGATGGACATCATGAGTATGCGAAATTCGAATGGTCCCCGTGACTGATTAGTGTACATAGATAGCCACGTTGTATCCCGTCATTTCTTGTTAGTGTCATGCTGGACTAAGCCCGCCCCTTCCCGACGGTTGCCGCCGCCCGCAACTTGCAAGTTCACAACGTTGCTGTCGTATTGATTCGGGGAATCCATAGCATAGCCCCGCAGTTGGACCTCAGAGGTCATCTTGTTGCAGAAGCTAGAAGAGATGCCAACCTTGCAATGGTGTATTGTGGTGGACGATAGGTGGAGTTTGGCCGCGATGGAAACAGTAACATGGGCATCCCTGCTAGCGCCCGCACTGAGATTACCCCAGCTTGGCATTTGAGCGGGGTATCTGGTCGGCAAATTTGGTTGTATTCTCCGCATGTACGGAGTACGCAGTAGGTACTCCGTACCTATGAAATGCGTACCTGTACGTACTCACCTAATGTACCTAGTACGGAATACCCACACATGTCATATGCATAGGTACCTAGCCAATTAGGTAGCCATGCTGTACGCCAGCTCATGCGCTCATGACTGCATGATGACTCCAGTGAGTCGTGACTCATAGCAGTGGACGATCGAAACGGCTGTACCGAAACTTTTGCCTCAAATCTACCTGCTGCAAATGCTCGTTGCCTCGACAGCTGCGGAATATGCCTCTTCGCGCATCGCCTTACTAAGTTAGCGGGCTGCGGCGACAAGAGCCAGCCATCGTCCTGGCCGTGTGGCAAGAAACGATTTTGGCTCTCAACGGATGTTGAATTTCAGTCAGGTTTCTCAATCTCGCTCTGAGTCTCCCTCAAGGACCTCACGTCGATATGAATTATGTAAATGTCCTCTGTCCGTCCTGTCTCTCGAAACAGGAATAACAGTTTGCTCAATGCTGGCCGAATAACCGAGTTGCAGGCCGCAGAAAGGCAGAATCATTGATCAAACAGAAAGCGAATTTGGAGACTAGAGTGCGTTACCACAAGCCGCAACCGTTCCACGCCCTTGAGAGCCATTCAAAAAACTATCGACGGCACGCGTGACGCACTAGGAATCGATAACGTTCCGATCGCAAACGCGCTTGCCCTCGGCGCGGTGACCCTTCGTAGGACTCGGAGTTAACCAAGTTCCTGAATTTTCCTCGGCGAAAATACCAGTCGAGCGCTCTTGCCTAATATTGGGATCGGCGGGTCTTTCGATCACAGAAACAAGGCGCAGTCTGTCTTGCGAACGGCGGCCATAGAATCATAGATTCAGGTTTTGCCATTGCCACAACGGCCGAATAACGCGGTCTAACATGATTCTACTCCTTCACATTCTTGTCACCTTTACATCAATGCCACCGGTCTCATCGCCGTCGCGGTGAGAGCTGTGCACAATCGCTGGCAATTCCGGTATCAGAGAAGCGGGTCTTCTCTCGCTTGACCAGTGCGTGGCGGCACGGTGGCGCTACTTTTATTACGCGAGGCTACCTCGCTTGTTGTTCATCACTCCCCCAACATTTCGGACAGAAGCTTGCTGACAGCTGTATATAGTTGCCCCGTTTATTTTCGTGATAATTCCAACGAAGTTCCGTTCTCATTTTTCGGGTTTTGCGGCGATCCTCTGATGATGTGTGATTGTCGTTCTTTGCTGCTTGCCTGGCAGATTTTCCGTCTTTCTCATCTTGGGGGCTCCTGAGAGATCTTCTGTTGTTTGTGTCCTCTTCATCTATCCCACGTTTTTCCGGCCCTATCCTCAATGCAAAGACATACACGGCCGCCGCCAAATCGTCGAAACGTTCTGTCCTCACCACCCACTTCGATCTTCGGTGGAACTGGACCAATGCCGCCACCTTCGGCAGCTACAACAACGTGCACCCACACCCAGGAGCAAGTTCAGTCCATCGCCCCTGGCGTATATGCAGCGACGCTGCGGTAAGTGTAGACCTTAGACCTTCCCGCACCAATTTTGACGACGAATAGGAAATGGAACGACGATTTGCGGCTTGCCGGCTTGGACAATCATTTTCTGCAACAGCGCGACGCCCAGCGTCCCAAGGAGCGTGCTCGCATGGCCCAAGGCCTACTCTTCCAACTCTCCGACATTCCCGCTGCAGCGGACGAAATGCTGTCGGAAGACTGTATCCGGGGTTTCTCACCCACAGGGGAGTCCGCGCTTTCTGCCATACCATATTCCCGACTTCCCATATTTCGCCCAGCCTTGACAGCCTATATGTCGTACGGTATATAGGGGTACTCAAAGCACAAAGGAGTGGCCAGACGGCTGCGCTCATTCTTCTGCGCAACACTATGACTGTCCCTCCCGCCGCCCGCGAAGCAAGGCGACAGAATCTACAAAGGTGTCACCATCACCATGGCGCTATGAAGTAAGCCGTGAGACTGTTTGTGCAAAGTTGTTGAGTTCTTTGATCACTTTCATTCATCCTGGACAAAACATTCGACAAAAATGTCGTCTTCCTAAGACCTCGAAAACTCTCGAGTGAACATTTCACCTCAGGGTACAAATTCCGAGCAAAACTATTCGCCAAGCAAGTTTTTGCAACAGAAGTTTTGAAAAAGTGGGTCTCTACCTTATATGGCTAGCGCGCTTGATCGCCACACCCCCACACGCCCGCACGCCCGCTTACCCGCACACCCACCTCACAGTAAATCACATTG
>SRPS01000183.1:0-59482 GCA_018360175.1 Claviceps arundinis
GCTTGCGTGTTGACGTGACGGTTGAAAAGAAGAAAATTGTTACCTATCGTGGATGGTGTGGCCGTTGGGGCGTTGACGTATCGGAGTCTCCCGGCTATCCACCGTGTCCGAGGACCAGCGGCCGAGAGCCATTCTGGTCACGGGTGAGGCCCATCTCGTCCGCGTGCTGGGCGGCGCCGCGACGGAAGCTGTGGCCGGTGATGTGTATGGATGGTAATCCGATGGCGGTGAGACGGCGACGGATGGCGCCGACGACGTGGTCCTCGGACGCGGTGGACAGGTATTACACCTCGAACCCACAACGCCTTTTTCTCCTCCAGCAACGCTTCGCACAAGCATTCACACAAACCAATAATAACATTGGGACGTGAGTTTAGGGCCTTTTTTCTCGCACGAATAGGCCTGCCAACGACCCGGGGCATTCTCCTTTCTCACAGCCCCGGGCTAGAGGCACCTCCGGGCGCCACCGGGGCAAGGAGGCGAAAGATGAGATCTGGAATGGCGAAATGGCTCAAGAGGTCGTCGTTGACATGTAAGTGGCAATGGGCATACATTGTGCAGTGGTTCGTGATGCCATCTACGGCAAGTCATGCATAATACCGCCAAGTGCCCAGTAAATGCATACCAGGCACATGCTGTAGTCCCAAAGCATGATGAATGGCCTAGCTAGGTCCATGCAATCCAATACAGACATATGTACTTCCTGCAGGATCGCACATCCAACCCAGGCGCCAGAGCGCAGTCTGATTAGGCAAAACGGAAGAAATCGTGCGGCGATGCGTAGCGGAAGCGCAGCCCTCTTGCGATGTCACTTCCACGTCCCCGAGCAGCATTTCCTCGCAATCTTTGTTTTGGCTCTGCCCCTATCTGATTTCATGGCCTAAACGGGTCTGCGCTTCATACATGTTGTGACGTAACGAATGGGAACCATGTACATATCTGTGTAACAAAGTTATAAGTTACATGGCTGATAAAGTTTTTAAGCGAGGCGGCCCAAAACACTCGCTGCTCAAAGTGACGTGAGGATGTGACAAAAAATCAAGTTATCACTCTCGTGCGATGTGAGACCACATGGGAAACAGATTTAGTGTGCATAGGTAGTCACACGATCTTGTTGGAAAATCTCGCCGTTGTGACGCCACCGTGATTCAGGAGTGAAGCTGGAACTGGAGCCTCACGACGTATCGAATATATATGTTGGTTTGCCTCAACACGCTGTCCTTTGGCCAGGACATGCTAGCTGTACACACTGACATACTGTGCAGCACAACGAGTCGTTCCTAGGTACCTAACGTAGACGCTGTCTCCACTGTGAAAAGAACTAAATCAAAGAATATCTGCCTATGTACGAATCTCTCTTGTCATTTCGCCTTATATCTCGCCCCCACTACGTATCGTCCTCATTGAAAATAACAGCAGCAGTCAAACATATGATAAAAAAAGAAAAGAAAAGAAAAGAAAAGAAAAGAAAAGAAAGGCGACCCTTGGGCATATCCACCAAACTAAACACCATCCTCTCCAAACTCTAGCTCCCTCGTATCGTACATGTATACATCTTTAGATAAAGATTTGTTTTAAAACAAAAAAAAATAGTAAACCCAGTACGCCGTGCCACAGGCCATTAGAAACGACAAATCAACCGATTACTTCCTCACCCCCCGTGCATTCACCTCTCCCCTCTCCCCAATATTGAGCACCTTCCTACAATCAGGACAATACCACTTCGTCGTCCGCGCAGGAATATCCTCAAGACCTACACATTCGAGATGAAACCATTCGCGCTCGCAATGCTGTATATCGAGCGGACAAAGCTCAATAGTCAGTAAATGCACTCCTATAAGAAAAAAATCACCTTTCTTCTTCAGAAGGACTGGGGGCCGCCAGAAACAAAATCAGGAAACGTACATCGAGATTATCGCACTGAATCATAGTACCGAAGCTGACTCTATTGCAGAGACAATAGCGTGGCTCTTCGGGATCAATCGGCTGTCCCTCATCATCCACCTCCTCCATCTCTGACTCCAGTCCCTGCTGACCCTTTTCCTTTTTCGTTGCCCGCGCTTTCTTCTTCGGCGCAGCCTTGCGGGTGCCTACAGCGCTGCTTCCGCCGCTGTTAGTGGTACTAACAACACCAGGGGCGGGACGCTTGGCTCGTTTAGCGGGCTGCTTCAACTCGGGAGCTGGTGTGGCGCGCGCTGTGCTGGCGCGACGAGGCCGGTCGGCGGCAAGAGACGGGGGCTCTTGACTTGGTGCTTTGCTTCGCGAGCTTGGTCGACGGACTGTTGTAGTACTACTATCCGGAATGGGTAAAACTGCAGAGCTTGGTGTTTGGCTGCGTGTGGGGGGTCGGATGGGTAATGTGCCGGGAGGTGATGACTGAAGTTGTAAGCGCCTGGCCATGTCTGAGCGAGTCTCGCGCTTGGGCCCGTCTCGGCTTGAGGCTGCCACCGGCATCATGGACTTTTTTGTATCTGTGCGAGGTAACGGCACGGGCGTTTCCGCCGGTGGCTTGATGGGTATGGTTGTGGTGAGGGTGGTGGAGTTGGCGTTGTTATAGTGATTGCTACGGTTATTACTGTTATTATTGATGTCAACGTCATGTTCATTTCCATTGTTTTCGTTGTTTTCATTGTCGTCGTTGTCATTGTTGTCATTGTTGTCATCGTTGTCGTTATTGATGTTGTTTGTAGTCGTGTTGGGGCTGCTGGCTGAACGCGGTGATGACAGTGACGAAAGAGTAGAGTTCTGAATAGAAATAGGAATAGGAGCCGGCGTTTGTGCATGCACAGAGACTGGTACAACAACACTAGGTGACAGAAGGTCTTGCTGAAGCGATTCCTTGACTGGGTCATCCGCGCTGCTTGAGCTCCCGGCTATGCTGCCATGGGCAATGTTGCTATTGCTAGAGGCCGTCGCAGCTACACTACTCTGGCTCATGCCAGAAAGCAGGGGTGGAGGAATCGGAGTTTCCATCTTGCTTCGTTTTGGCTGTGGTTGTGACGTGGGTGCAGCCATCACCATCTCACCAGACTCGGCTACTGTTGCACCATGATCAACACTCCCTAAGACTCTCTTCCTTTTTCCCTTGTGCCGAGGAGTGCTTCTTGACTTTGCCCTAGACAGACTGCTGCATTCTGAAGCAGCTTTTGAATCCTGTATATCCTTAATTTCCTTGGTGCCCTTGGCATCTTCGGCATCTTTGGCATCTTCGGCATCTTTGGTATCTTCGGCATCTTCGGCATCTTTGGTATCCTTGGCTTCCTGGAAATCATTGATGTCCTTGGCAACATTGATGTCCTTGGCAACATTGATATCATTGGCATCATTGATGTCCTTGGAATCATTCGTGTCCTTGGAATCATTCGTGTCCTTGGAATCATTCGTGTCCTTGAAATCATTCATGCCCTTGGAATCATTCGTATTCTTGGAATCATTCGTGTCCTTGATGTCCTTAGCGTCTCGTGATCCACCCGAAGGGTCCAACTTGGCATTGCTCTCATCGTTTCCCATGGTGAGCTTAGCAGCGTGGGCCATCTGTATAGCAGACTCTTCTGCCTCTTGCGCCGCCTGTTTTGCGAGGGCTTCCCTCTTGAGCTTTTTGGCTTCGTTGAGTTTCATGCCCCGATTACTAGTCGGGACTTCCTCGCCCCCAATCGATTTGGCGTTGATAGCGCCGGCGGGTAGATGCGGAGCCCCTGAAGTATTATCAACTACCAGCGAGGGAATTTTGACGTCGAATTCCTTTCCCTCTTCTTCCGCCTTCTTTTTGGCCTCCCGATACTCGTCGGGCCCTCGGCCTAGTGCTTTGAGTTCCCTTGCCACCATGGTCTCGCTTGGTGTCCAGGTGGCATTCTTCTTCATGCGCTTTCGCAACTTGGCCAGCTCATAATCGGTAAGTTGCAGCCAGGGAGCATCTCCACTTCCAATGACAGCATTTTCCGGAGGCGGATGCAGAAGTGCGGCAGCATTGGCGATTGCGGCAGCGCTGAGCGCTGCCGAGGAATGGCTCGCGGGACGTGCCGAACCTTTATTCGACTTGGGTGTTTTGTTGGACACAATTCTGATCCGTGGAGTGGCCGGGATTCTTCGCGCGCCAGCACCGTGAATGTCCGAGTCATCATCCGTACTTATATCGCTATCATCAGTGCCCGTGTCGTATTCAATCTCGTACGGCGCCAGAACTTCGCCGGGAACGGTCACTTTCGGGATTCGATGTCGTCGAATCTTGTGTCCGTCTTCTCCCACTGGTACTTTTGAGCGGACCGCTTGCGGCGACTTGGACATGACGGGGCTTTTGAGCTCCTCGGTTGGATAATTCTTCATCATATCCTGTAGCTTTTCCTTCAACACTTTTATCTTGTTGTAGTGCCGCTCCACGTTCTCTGCCATCCTCACAGCCTCGTCGTGGGCATAGACTCTTGAGCTCATGGCTTGGTCAAGCTTGTCGGATATGTCGGCACGAAGACTGACAGAGGAGGGCCGGTCCTCCGCAGCAAGATTCGGCAAATTACCCCAAGTCGTTGTTAGAGTATCTAGCTTGATCGATGCCTCGGCGTACATTTCATCCAGTTTTCCAATCAGTGTGAGGGATCGAATTACGTCGGAAGGCAGGTATTCGGTAAAATCCAGAAAGTCGGAGACGGTGGTCTGAGCATCGGGATCGGCGCGAGGCACCAGGGTCTTGTCGACGATTTCAGAGGTCGTTTCTGCGGCTGCTCGGTTGATCGCGATGGTGTCTTTCGGCGATGTAACACCATCAGCCTCGTTGGCCACGCCTTGATCTGTGCCGGAGACGGCCATAGCGCGCTCGCCGGGCTATGAGCCCAGAAAGATCGAGCAAGTGCGAGAAGCTCGTTGATGGGGTTGATGGGGAGGGGTAGGGTAGAAGACACAGGTGACAGGAGGCCTGAGTTGGTGATGGGCGGTTTCCGTGCCGTTCCTGGACGGCCATTTGTTCCTGTCCTTGTCCCGGATCCCTGGCGTGTCCTGAGTTGTGATTGCAAGTTGCGCCTGGAAGTCTGGATTAGGGTACATACTGGGAATTCCAATGGCCCCAGGCCAACATCCACAGCGGCTACCCACAGGTGACAGGACACGCATCCTTATCGGCAAGCTTACTCCGTACTCCGTGCATACACAGATCTGCACACAATGTACTTGTTACGTAAGCTAGCTCCATCGGGATTCGGAAACTTTTCTTCGTGTCACGGTCCACGGATGCTCCAGTCGAGCTCCTGCTTCATGCAAACATGTACGATGTCACAATTTAAAGGAGCGAGAAGAACGCCAGGAGCGAAAAGCAATATGACTGGTTGAAAGATCTGAAGCTTTGCTGCTTACCAGAATCTCGTTACATTAGCGGTTATCTGCTTCCAAGCAGACCAAGAAGCAAGCGAACATATTTTGCAGAGCCCATATCTCTCTTCCTCGTCAATCTTGGCAACAAGCGTATTGTGCAGCGTCAACCTTTGCCCCTTCTCTCTCCCGTTCACCACTCCTTCTTTTTTCGTGACGAAAAGTTTCTGAACGCCAAGAAACGAGGGAACGCTCCGTTGAACTCCAAATTCCACTCAGGTTCCTTTGCTCCCAAAGTTTCATGGGACACAGTACCTCCTCGAACCTCTTCGAAGTACACACGTATGTATACGAATACGTTGGGCAGAAGCATTGACACCATCTAAGTCGCCTGCTATGTACATATGTACGGAAACATTCACGTATCATTCTGATTCATGAGGATCTGATGGAAGAGTCGCAACTTGCAAGGGTACCTCAGCCACGTGATCCAAGAATACCTATGTCACGTGACCACAGCTCAATCTATGACTCTATGCCCCGATAGCACTCTTCTTCTTTTCTTCTCTTCTCTGCTCCCCATTCTATTGTCGTTTTTAGAGCTTCATCGCCGGTTCCTCCACTGTGTCCGCTGTGACCAGCCTTGACAGGTGCGAGCAAGACTGTCATCCCGAGTCGCTCTACAACAGCAAAGGGAAGGAAAAGTATGATCCTATTGAGATCATCGGTGTGCCACTTGTCCGGCTCGAGTTATCGGCTTTATCATTTTCATCAAGCCAATAGAAGACGACGCCTTCCTGCCATCGGCGCTCTCGTCCTCGTCCTCGTCGTAACGTTGCCATCGCCGCTTTCTACCCTCGCAGAAACCTGTTTTCCTGCTAACAAGAAAGCCTCAACGGCATCGCGACTTCGGTCCCTGATCCAGCCGTGATGGATCTCGTCAAGCGTCAGGAAAATTCCCGTTGCCACCCGGGCGAGTAAGGTTGCCGGTATTCGAGACTGTGGAAGTGTCCTACGTCGAAGCAGATGGCTGTGTCGAAGTTATCAGTGACGTCTAGTGATACCTCGTTAGTTATACATCATTCTGCCTGACAGGAAAAGATGATCTTTTCCCTGTCAGGCAGGTCGAGAGATTCCGCCTTTACCAACTACGCTAGGACACTTTTACAGTCTTAAGTAACGGCAGACGACGATTTCCCCTACACCAGGAAAGATTCATCACGGCTGGATCAAGTCGTGATGTCGTTGTGGCTAACTTGGACGGAACCGCACGTCCAAGTAGCGTTTTCTTCACCTCTTGCTTGTCTGTTCGAATCTTGTGCCCAATGTGAGAAAACGAGTCTTCGCACAAGAAAAAACAATCACCCGCTCGGTTTGTTCCACGAGCCACGGATAATGCCAGCGCAGGAAGATTGAAGCCACCCAATGTCTCGTGCCAATGTCTCGTGCAGTGCAAGTGCCGTGCGAGTCGAAGGAAAGAGCTTGAAGCTCTCATTCGCCAGCAGCATCAATCGCAAGATAGTCCATAGAATTGGCTCGTTACGATCTGACTAGGTCACATGCATTGATCAATGATACTTTCAATCTAGCCTAGTATGTAACAGAATCAAGTTTCACTTTCCTTCTAGTCAAGCTTCTCTGCGCCATTGCCTCCCTTCTCAACAAGGCTCGAAATGGACATCCGTGGAACGTCCACGAAACAATCATGCGATAATGCAACATTGGGCGTCGTGGCCCTCCCAGTCGAGCTGCCACCCTCGCACCTCAGGCCATGCCGGCTAGGCCCATGAACGGGAGCTGGCCGAGCCGAGCTTAGGGCCCTCGCACTGTACTCTGCAAATGAGACCTGTACCAGTGTACAGGCATCCCCAGAAAATCCCACACGCAGGTTTCGATTCAAGTTACTCATTCAGGCTAGTGCCCAATCGGCCTATCGAGGCAAATGATATCTTCGATCATGCCGTTACCCGTGTTCGTATATGTACATAATTTATAGCGAAGTCGTCCGTACGTCTAGGAATGACGTTGCTCCAGCCTCCGCAAACAGCGTAAAACGCCGCAAACATTGTTTTACTCGTACGCCCTTACAGTAATCGTTCTCGTGAAGATGAATCACCTCGTGGTGTGAGGGTCGTTTCTACGCTACTTGAAGATGAACGTACTGATCTCAATTACAGAATAGTTTTTGAACCTGATGAGAAGGCTGCCCAAATAAAGCATAGACATACCTCGACGGCTCAGATTCCATATTCAGTCCCGAATCTTCCCTCTCGAGTTCCATCTCCGTAGAATGAAACACTGTCCACGAGTCTCAATACTACCCAGATATACCAACTTCGCAAAAAAAAGACTCCAATTTCCAAATACGTCCCATTCTCTGCTTTCGTGACATCCTCCAGCAATCTTTCCCACCTTTTCCTCCCGGGGCCGCCATTATGATATCATGGCCCTTTGGCCCCTTGATCTTCAGGTTATGAACTTATGCACGTTCAGTCTTCTCCATGATTTGCCCTTTCACTTTTCTCCATACCTAGGATTCAGACCCGGAGATTGCGAGAAAATCCAGCTTCTCACTCGCCCCCCACGAATCCGAGCCCAACTCCCGTAAGAATCACAGAAGCAACCCACACAGACGCATACGCCGCCGCACCAGCCGCCTCAACTCCACGCATCCGATAAGAGCACCCAACAAAAGTGCCCACTCCCGTCAAGAGCGCCGCCCCGATCGTACGGCGGATAACCACCTTGGTCTTCGCTGTGTATCCCCAGAAATTCCACTCCACAGTCTGTCCGAGCGAAGCATTCACAGGATCGAATTCCTCAATCTTGGCATCTTCCTTGGCTTTCCCCGTTGTCACAAACGGCGCAAAAATGAACTTGCTAGCCGCGAGGCCAAAGACCAACGTCACGGGGAGAACATCCGTGTACGAAGCCGAGTACGCGGGCTCAAGAGTCGGGAGACCGCGGAAGTAGAGCACCAGGATGCGAGGCAGCAAGAAGCGCAACGACAAGACAAGCGTAACGGTGTAGATACCCGTGGACAAAAGACTCGTAAGGATCTGCATGGGCATATCGAGCATCTCGCGGTTGGAGTTTCGTAGAGCCGAGCCATCGGCCCTGGAGAGAGGGAGAACCAAGTAGAATGGAACAGCGATGGAGAGCACATCAGTTACGAGCGCGAGAATAGCGCTGGTGGAACTCAGGCCGTAGAATGCCGATAGCAAAAAGATCTATGCGCGTTAGACGGAACAAGTTGCCGGCCAAAAAGAAAACATGTTACAAAGGGCGCCTTACCACAGGCCCGTGAGCCAAGACATTCATCGAAGCAGCTTCGAGGCAATCCAACTGGCCATACCATGCCAGGGCCAACTCAGCACTGAACAGCACACAAGCCCATATTAGCTTACTCCCTTTTCCAACAACGACACCAACAGAGGGCGCAATCGAAAAAGAAAAAAAATGTACTCACAGACGCCAGCTCGTCAGAACAGCTACCTCCTGCCACGATCCCCAACCACGCGTCAGCGACTGCAACTCCCCCCGCGACACCTGCGACATGACCACACTCCCCAGCCCAGACAGCGCAAAGCTCAGCGCCGCCGTCAATGGAAACTGCGCAGCGCAAGGAAGTTTCCTCCCTGTGCCGCTGGTAGCTCCCTGCGCAACCTCATCCATCTTCTCTGCCACCGACAACGAAGTCTGTGGGGTATCGGCAAGTGTTTTTTCGTGCATGTCGCTCGTGACGGTCGCGTCGGACCTTGCGCTCCGCTTCGTGGGCGCCATGATGTAATCGTCGCCGGACGTGCGTGATAGCAAAGGGCCCTTTATCGCGTGCGCTCTACCTAACTTCAATATCGGTATGTGTTGTCTTTCTGTCGGCTTTTCTCCTTGTTTTTTTTTTTCGCCTGACCTGACCTCCCTTTTCGTAGCCGTGCGTGTTTTTTTTTTTAAAAAAAACCCAGCAGGATTGGTAGATTCGAAGCTCGATACGGATAGAGTGGCGCGGTTATACTGTGATGATAGTCTGACGATGGGATGCGACGAATAGATAACGGCGATGAGTATGAACGATGACGATGACGATGATGGTGATGATGATGATGGATTTTGGGTTGGCTCCTCAATAAAACGAAGCAAGAACCAAGACAAACCGGGACTGCATTTCAGCGAACGTAGGGGCGCAACGCAGGTGACGTTTGTTGCTGGGGAAACGATATGTACCTCTTATAAGTTGTAGCGCACCGACCCCCTGTGGTTCCCCCCGTGGCCCCCGTGGCCCCAGACTCCAGAGGGCTCGCCCCGGCCCGCTAACTGGTTGCTCACTAAGACTGTGGGCGAACTTCACTGCAAAACTCACTCTGCTCATTGCTCAAACTTCAAATGACAAAATCCCCCGTCATGTCCCCACCCCCATGCAAGGTCCGCTGTTTGCAAGGGACGCGCCTTGTTGCAGAAAGGCTCTTGGATTTTTCCCTTCCTTTTCAGTCTTTTTAACCGCTGCCAGGTTTGCTTTCGCTTCGCCAGAACCCCAGCTGCAGCAGACTTTCATTCTGTACGGATATGAACGACTTCTCTGATCTCGTCTGGTGTACCTTGAGGTTTTCGCGTCGGTTTCACGGCCTGCATCGAGGGCCATTGCGAGTCGCGACAATGCGTGCGAAACAGACCACTGCTTCGGCCCATCATTTCTCCAGCCAGAAGTTAGAACAGCCATTGGAATATCCCTGTTCGATTTTTGTTCCAAAGAGCCATGGCAGCACAATCAGTCGTCACCGGGCAAACGCATTCAGGTAACGTTGTGAATAAAAAGTTGCTTTATTTGGTATTTCATCAGGTGTGCGCTCGACACTTGTGCAAATCCTCACTTCAACCTCATGGAGCTGCAATCTCGTCTGCCAAGCCAAACCAAGTCAAAATGACCGTCTGGACAGTGAACAGAAGGGCCCTCCACTCCTCGGTGCTCGAAAGTGCTAGCGGAGCTGAACCACCTTATACAAAGAGTTTGAGTATCATGAGATATATACAGGCCACCGCCCCTGCTCCCAACGCAGCCTAGACTGGCTCTCGGAACGACATTCCAAACGACACGCTGGTCGAAGGAAAGCTCATTCCTCCATGCGACCGAAAACCCCATCGTCGTCTTCATCACTTCGGGCGCGAGTTTGACGATCGAGATCATCGTCGCTATCCTCCATCTTTACATCATGGCTAACACGTGGCACCTCGCCTCTTGTGAAGCTCTCTGGTTGATGTCGAGGAAAACTGTTGAAAAAACTTGAGCTCGAAAACGAAGTGGCCTGGTCGAGGTAGTGGGATGGCAAGGGAGGCACCGGCGGTGCGTTTGACTCGACCACAGTGCCAACGGAGCCGGTATTGCTGTTAAAGCTGCAACTGAGAAGCTCGACGGCGGCTGCAAGACTGCGATCATCCTCGCCGGTTCGATTGGCACCAGAAGAGGGTGGTCGACGCTCATGGCTGGGCTGACGAAAGTGTCCAAAGCCATAGTTGCTGGGCATGCTTTCGGATACGGCCGACTGACGGTTTCTGGAAAAATTGGACTGGTGTCCCTTTCTATATACCTCTTCATCGCCACTCGGCTCTTCCATAATTGGGGGAGGGGTGGTGTTCGCCGAGCTCTGATGTCCAGCCCAGTCGCGGTCGCCAGACGCTGCGGGTGATGGAGAGTCCTGTTCGATACCAAAGTCCTTGGACTCGGGAGGTATTGCCGTGCTCTCCTTGCCGTTCATAGCGACGAGGACAGAAGCGGCTTCAAGGAGTTGTACTTGCTGATGCTTCGAAATGAGCAACTTGGACGTCAACGACCATTCAGGCGTATGCTCCCATCTAGTTGCACGGTGTTAGGCTGACATTCTCCCTCGAAAAACGAAAAAGAAAAGAATTCGATCACGCCATGTCAATCACGACATGCGAGAGGGCAGTAATAGCCGGAAATGGAGGCTCGAGACTCGACGTCCTTGACCGACTACATGATATGGTATTGCGCAAGCAGGCCATCGACGAGACTTACAAATGCTTAACCAAGCAACTGCCGTGCTTGTAACTTTTGCCACATTCACTGCAGCGGACTTCGATACGGTTCGTCTTCTTGCCATCCTTCGACAGCGATTGCCCATCGCTGGCCCGCCGAGAGCGGGCAAGGTGCAATCTGGCTATTTCATCTGCCGACGCGTCGTTACCGTCGTCAATGGCGCTCTCTCTATATTCTCGTTTCGGATCGGCAATCGCTCTGTGCGTGGGTAAGCTGGCAGGAAAAGGCGGTGGGCTGCCTATGCCAGATGTGCTGGCGGCGAGAGCATTCCTGGACATGGCATGTCGCCTACTGCTGTTCGAAATAGGAATGGCACCAGTCTGATCGCCGTTATTTACAATCGCAGTCAAGGCAGCGACATTCGGACCGGGCGTGGTGACGGACTTGCGTCGAGTAATGCGGTGGTTGTTGTTGAGGGAAGAAGAGAGGAGAGAGTGTGAGTTATTTCGAGAATGGGATTGTCGGCCGGGTATTGCAGAAGTCGAGGAGTTCGAGAGGGGCGGGCGTTGAAGCGACAGTGGTCTAGAAGATTGTTGCTGCGTGTCCTGAACAAGGATGGAAATTAATAAAAAGGAGATAAATACACCCAGTCAGCACAACTGACACCCGCGAGAGCACAAGTCAAGTCTGTAAGGAACCCTCAAATACTGTTTCGTCGGTATGCCATACTTTTGAGGAGGCCATTGCCAGCGACTTGGGATGCTCGGAGGTGCGAGGACGGCAGACGCCGGATCGTCACAAGAGAGAGCGAGAGAGGAGGTGGAGAAAGACTAGTGCGGACTACTCTCGGAAGTGAAGTTTGTCTGGTATACCGAGACTCTGGTGATTTTGCAAATATTGGAGTTGTAGAGTTCAGTTGTTGCAGGGAACAACAATTTCCAGCGAACACAGAGTCAACGGGAAATAATATTTTGGATGGGCTCACGGGCGGGTCGTGGGGAGGGGATGGGGCGTGTGTTTCGAGGTGGGCAGGTGAGGCACTGAATAGGGGTGTGTTTTTATAAATGCGGTGCGTGCTCTGGGCTTGGAAGTTGGAGAACTTGGAGTAGGTACGAATCACGATGACCAGAACCACCAAGGGCTTCTTGGGCTAGGTAAATCGATGGCGCCTTCGGTCTTGCGATTATCGGAAGTGGAGAGTCAGTCAGCTCAAAGAGCCAAGTTGGGCTGAGCGCTGAAAAAGCTCCTACATAACTTCGTAGTTACGGCGTCGCAGTCAAGATTACGTCCGACTTCGCCGCTAGGGGTCAAATTAGACGCGAGGCGAAGTACCATGAACAAGATTACAGAACGTCTCTTCAGGGGCCGTCGTTGATGTGATTGTCCATCTATTAATTAACGTCGCAAAAGCTGGCACCAGGCAGACCCGTTGCGCGGATTGGACGCCGAGTGCAGCGGGGAGAGCCCATTGAAACATACACACAGCCACTGACTGTGTTGGAACTTGGACGGAGCAAATGTCCCAGGCCGGCTTCCTCAATGCTCAATGCTCATGATACGTACATGCCTATGTACCTAGACCCGTAACGTCGGGCTTCCAGCGGTTTCCAACCGCCAGAACGGCGGCGTTATGGTACTTGCGACGGGTGGGTGCGGTAGCAGCAGCGAATGGGAAGCCGCGGGGCGTCGAGCTATCCCCTCTCCGGGACCTGGGTCAATCATCAACAGCGGGGGAAATTTTTATTTTTTTTGAAAAGGGAAGACAATACGGAGAGGTACCTACGCAGGTACATACCTACGAGAGTCTACGTATTCCGTAATTACAGCAAGTTCCAAGAAGGCTCGGATTACGCCCCAAGCGTGCATAGTCCAACGGGTTTTCAACAGATTTCCGACGAGTTCAACGGCGGGAGGCAGACTATCTGGCCCCTCGAAACGAATGCCCTTGCGAATCTACAGACTACGATGAATGTCTTTGGGATGATTGAGACCTTTGCGGTGCATTTTCCGGGACAAGGAAAAAAAGAGGGGTGAACACTGGAGACAGCCGTGGGCTGCGGACAGCATGGCGCGCCAAGGGCTAAAAGATTGGTACAGAGTCACTCAGGCGGAAACCAAAAATGCACACGACATTCGGCACGATACTCCGTATGTTGGGGATGATGGAGATGGGAGCTTTGGCAGGATTGGGTAGAAGGAGTCGGGAGTGTCGGGCTTGGCGACGTGTTGCTGAGGGCGCTGTAGGCGAGACTGGAAGATGCTCTATGAAGGAAACAGCGAACGGAATAGCCTGATGGAAGCCGTCTGGTGAGCGATGCCAGGACGAGTCGGAAGATTAACTTTGCTTCAGGGCCCTGGCCAGTGGCATCAAGCTCTGTTTCGGCAAAGCAAGCACGTACGCCACTCCTAGCTGACACGTGGGCGCCGTGCAGAAGACAAGTGTCTTCTTCCTTTTTGACTCAGTTTTTGGGGTTGCCCCTTGGGCCCTTGGCCCTTGAGTATCCGATCCCTTTCCCGCGAGAACACACCCGTGCGAGTGCGCGTACACATTACGTGGCGAGTGCATGTATTGGTTTTCCAGTGGAGCTCGGATAAGCATCAGGCGGACAACTCTGTCGTAGACTCGTACGCGGCTTTTCAGTTACTTTGCCATAATCATTATGGTTGTAACTAAATACGTACAGTACTCCGCAGAGAAAGAGGGTGATGCGCGGCAGTGGGCAAGTGACCTGTCTGCATTCGGAAGTTTGGCGGCTCCAAGCCCGGCTAGGTCCTCTTTATTTTTTGTTTGGCGGTGCTTGCGACGTCACATAAAGCCATAGGCATCTTGTGGTTCTGTGTTCTAACTTCTGGCTCGAACTACATACATGGTCGAAATGGTCGCAGTGGTCGAACTGACTGTGCCTACGGGCCCAGCGCGTGGCAAGTACCTATGTACTCTGCTATCAGTTTCCTCGACCTGATCGGGGCGCCGGCCTCCACGGCCCTCCAGGCTCCCAACGCCGTGCACCGAACTGCGGCATCGAAACGGTGACAAAGCAAAGAACATGTGTTCCGCTTATCGTGACCGGAAGGGGTGCAATCCGAATAAAAAGAAGCAGAAACAGACCCGTTCAAAGTGAATATCTACATACTCCGTACGGCGTACACAGAAAGAGACAAAGATAGGAGACAGAGGCGCAGAGAGCGACATGGAGTACATGTACAAAGGGACAGAAACGGAAGATGCTCCGTCCACACCCCGCAGTTGTTGACCATTCTTCTTCCTTTTCTTCAACGTCAGAAAAAGGAAGCAAGCCAATGATGAACCTTATTTGAATCATCTTACAGATGCTCCTGCTCAACTGAATTGATATTGCTCAACTTGCAAGCGAGCTTCGTCAATCAAAGAGGACGTGAGAGGAAGACAAGTTTCCTGTCGCCTCCAATTTGTATGTACCTCGGCGGCTTCTGAGGGTTTGGGTAATGAGGGGGTACAGTACCCAGTACATACCTACTTAGAAGTTAGAAGCCTGCCACCGTCCACGGGTTACACGCAACACGTTACGGGTAAAAGCATGCATGTGTATGTACGTGCGCGTTGGCCGACAGAAGGAGGCAAAAACAGATAGGTCACGATCCACAAAGGCACGCAAAGTCGCGACAGGGCTATTCTATCGAGAGCAAGTTGCTACCAGAAGAAAAGATGAAGTCCTGTCAGGTTCTGGCCAGGAACGTTGTATCAGCTCGAAGCACGACATTTCCTGTCCTCCTTCTCGACGGCCAGCAGACTTCCTCTCCAGGCCGCACTTCGGTGCCAAGCGAGGAAATGTTTTTTCTTGTTCAACGTCACACGCAAACTTTTTTTTTCGGTGGTTACATGAACAAAATTGGCAAATGGCAGAGCGGCACAAAGGGGAAGTCGTCCTGTTGTGGTTTGGTGTGGTCAGATGACCAGGCACGCATGCGGGTGCGAGAAATGGAGGCATCCAAGTTCAACAATGTCCCGGTAGGACAAAGCCAAATCGGAGGGGTAAGTATGTAGGTATCATGAGAGAAAGACTCAAAGGAAGGGTGTGTAAACGAAATCGCGGCACTATGAGGCAGATGTGCATAGGATTACTAGCATGAAGAGAAACAAGTCTTTATCAAAAATTTGTCGGTCGGGACGGCTTGGCTTACAAGTTGACGACCTTTGAGCAAACTATGTACCTACTTAACATACATATAGGTATGTACATACTCCGTACCTGGTACCTATGTATGTAACTCAAGCCGACATTGCGGCTAGGAGCGGGCGGGCCCTTCCAATCAATCCCCAGTTCCTGAAATCCTGGGCTTAATTATGTATGTGTGTACGGACAAAGCGAAAGACGCAGCATTCATAAATTATACGGCAAGGCGAGAGCCGGTGGTGGTAAGGAGTCAAGGACTCGTTCTCTTGAAGCCATTTGAAACATGCATGGTAGGTATGTACATATGTATGTAGGTGATTTTCTTCACTGAATCTATAATAAGAACGTCGGGCCTTGTCCGTTCTTTGCACTGCCGGGGGGCTCATGCGCAAGAAGAGCAAACAGACCCTTGTTTCTATCTTTGTAATGTTTCTTTTGTTCTTTCGGTTATTGTTCCTCGTCGTTCAGTCTTTCATTCTTCCAGCTCCTGCTTGCAATCTTACTACATTGCAGCTTGCCAGCCACACATGCCATGCTCGTATCCATCTCCAAACTTTTTCCGATCGCAAGTGGGGCCCACAAGAATAGAGACAAACATGTTGCATTCCGGCAGCGGGCGTCAGGGGACGATGATCTCGGGGAATAAGCATCACGAAACTGTAATGGGGTTCTTTGTGCGTGTGTTTCTTTTTCCCCTCCAAGAATTCAACTTTTTTCTGTCTGAGCGATTGGCTGCTGTGATGCCATTTCACGTTATGTAATGCGAGCTTGTACTGCAAGAATGTACATTCTCCGTTTCATGTGATCTGCCTTCATCTTCATGCTACGATACATTCCAATCTACCTGGAAACGTTCTCCTGTCATGGCCTCCATCAAGATGCATCCCACTTGTCATCTCGCTCCAAGCATGATTTCTTCCATAGGTATCCTGCCAAGACACATAGGCACACACCCAGGTACGTACCTACGTAAATGGTATAAATAATAAGAGGTAGGTAGCTATGTACCACGGAGTACTCCGGAGTCCGTAGAAGCTGCGTCGCGAAACTCGTCTTTCGCTACATATAAAAGGTATGTACATACCACGCATAAGTATATATGTATATATATGTAATATGTACACGTACAGGTACAACTTCAGGTATCGCGTGCCTATGCGCCGATGCGGATCCCAAAACGCTTGCGGGGATGGGTGTATCTATCAATCACTATCAAGTGGCTGGGGTCTGGTGCTCATCCACTTCGGGAATGGTGCTTCTGTCAAAAGGCAAACACCAACTCGAACTCCTTTTATTATCAGAGCGGGGAGGCTGATGTCAGGATGAGATAGGTACCTAAGGTTGTATGTATGTACAAGCATGTATTTACAAGGGGACGAGGCCAGGAAAATTTTATAGCTTCTTCTTCCTTCCGACTTTCCGTCCGGGTTGTCAACTTTTTTTTTCTTATCTGAATGTATACGATCCGATCTCGCTGCTGTCCACAAGTTTTCCCGATAATATGTATGGACCATAGCGAATCGCACGGGTAATTTTTCTAATTCTTCCCGTCACGAGACAAGTTCTGCCTGATCTTACCAATCTGCCCTTGTAATTATCCTTTGGAACGATAAGAAACGCTGCCACGTTCAATATCGCCCTCACGTGCACGGGGACGTGATTGTCATCTGACGTCCCACCTGCCTGTGCACCGCCGCCATACCTAATCGACTACTACCTAGGTACATACTCCGTGGAGAAGTACTTTTTACACATACCTTGTCTTCGTCTTTGGACTTTTGTTGCTTTGACGCAAACACGAATTACGAAGGCCGAGGCAAAACGCGGGCGCGGCCAGCCGGCCGTGATACTGGGGAGCTGATTGAAATATGTACCGACGAGATTTGCCGAGGAACTAACTGTGCGTAAAAATTAATTACACCAGGATGTATCCTGTATGCTGACGTGCTCAGCAGACCCAATAATGAACCACGACTCACGAGTGTTCTGTTGGCCCATGAAGGTACGCGATGATCACCAAGCGAGTGCCATTTAAAGCTGGCGACCTAAAAGTCAAATTGCCCTCTACAAGTGCGTCTGTCTGTGCTTGTCGACTCGCTCGTCGCCAGGGCCAGTGGCCACCCAATCCTTTTTAGCCTCGGCATCGAGATGTCACCGCCGGCCTGCCATTATGATCGAATATTCTGGTCAGTTGGTCATGGAGACGACCCCTCTTCGTATCCGAAAGTGCCGATGCTGAATTTCCCAGCTCTAGCTCTGTGCCTGTGTGACGCGGCCTCCTCGTCAACTCAGATTCCGATACAGCTGCTGCAGCATACGCAAAAAAAAAGGGCGCTTCGGCCCCATGACGAAAGAATCTTCAAGCCTTGATCATGCGTACGACTTATTATCAGACGCAGCGAGACCCACGACCACATACAATCGAGTCAAAAATTATGATACCCAAGCTCGACTTGGTATGGATTGCATCGCCGCAATATTGGTGTTTCCAGTGCGTTGCTCACTTGTCTAGTAACCCTCGTACAAGTTCCAAATGTATCCTCCCATTCCCCTCAGTTTCCCACCTCCCCGCTATCACGTCTTCACCTGTTTTCCTTTTTGGTGAGGGGCGTCGATGAAGATACTATACTCCGTAATCACAGACATGGGTTCCAGAATAGCGGTTCCCAGGAAAATCCGCCAGCAGGGGGCCCCAGCTAGCAAGATATAGCCCAATCAAAGGCCAGGTTTCAAACCCCACACCAGCCCGCGATCTCGATCCCTTTTTCCCGTAAGTCGGAAAGGGGGCGGGAACACAATTCCCATGTATGTATGTACATAGGCACTCTACGTTTCGCCTCTTTTTTACACACCAAGAACGTGTTGCATTCTTTTGAAACTTCGAAGTAGGTTTCTAGTGAATATGTAGTGAAGATGTGTAGGCCTTCATATAGAGACTTTTCCACTATGGCTCGTTACGTCGAGCCCAAAGAACCTGGACATCCCAAATGATACAGAGGTACGTCACACATCGCGTTGCGCAAAAGGCTAGTGAAAATTCCCATGTCGTAATACATGCGCTTTCTCGTCTTTCTATGTACATATGTAAATGTCGCCCCCTCGCAGCCATGTGGAGTAGCAATTGGTACTTTCACTCGGCTACAAAGGGCGGTGCTACAGGCGTGAGATGATAGAGTGAACTTGTTTTTGGTCTGTGACGCCGTCGCCGTCGTCGACCGCCGGTCAGTGGACAGGACAGGGGTGACCGAACTCACGGGATCATAAACTTAGGTACCTACCTAACTAAGTGTCGATTGTCAAGGACTTTGGACTCTGGAGTCTGGACCCTTGTGTTTGCCAAATCTTTCTGGGCTTGTTTTGTTCGTTGGAGTGCGTGCCTTGTTCTTTTATCTGCGCCTGACTGATTTGGATGTGATGGAGATACATGTGGCGTTAATTAAGAAGCCTCAATCGCCAGGAAACGCGGAGTCATCTCGTTTTCTCTTCTGTATGGAGGTATAAGAGCTGGTGCTGCAGCCTGGAACGATCTATTCACCTCGTACATACAGGGTATGCAGTGCTGGAGGTTCTTTGCAAAACACCATGAACCGCGCAGTCCTGTGATCGAGCATGATACAGTAGGATCATCTGGCAGCATACTGGGCAAGGTGGCTACATCTTGAGCGAGCCAGAGGCACCATCGCCGGCTTGTGCAGCGCAGCTCACTTGCGCATATATGCGATCTTTCTATGACGATGAAACATCCCACGAGTGATGAGACGCTCAATTTAAACAGGAATGCCACGCACCGATGCATATCTGATGTCTGCAGCTGGTGAATCATTCGACAGTTGCCACAGTGCCATCTGCGGATACATACATGTAACGTACAACACATGCATCATGTTCAACAGTTCCGCGCTGCATATAGCGTGCCGAATATATCACGCCAGCACCAAGTAAGAGAAACTTCAAACGCCCAACACACCACCACTAGCCACGCTGTTGAACTGTAATCGCGTTTCGCACATCCGATCTTCTTTTCCGTCTAGATACCTCGCCCTCATCACGGAGTCTATTCCACTTCTCATCTTCCCTCGACAACACCAACAATCGAAAGTAGCGCCTGAAGCACTGTCCGTCTGAGCAATTCCCGCTCAATCATGACCAGCGATCAAGACGTTTTCCGAAAAGTTGGCCGCGGAGGTGCAGGAAACTACTACTCCGCAACGAAGCAGGACGCGCTTGCGGCAGAAAAGGTACTCATCACACGCATGTTATTATCCTGATGCCAAGAATAAGGAAGAAGAAGAAGAAGAAGAAAAAGATCCCTCTTCCCGAAATGTGTACCTAATACCGGTACATGACGAAAGTAAAATCCCAAACAAACACATACATGCACAGAGTTCAAATCATCACGGCGTCTGCAATACAACCCACCAATGATTCCCAACGAACCATACCTAGGTGAACCAATCTGCTAACAACCCACGCAAAGGATCTTGAGCGCCAAGATGACCTGGCCCGCCTCGTCGCCGCTCACCCCTCAGATGGTGCTGGTGCTGG
The DNA here is from genome assembly GCA_018360175.1 of Claviceps arundinis. NCBI lineage: Eukaryota > Fungi > Ascomycota > Sordariomycetes > Hypocreales > Clavicipitaceae > Claviceps > Claviceps arundinis. The sequence goes on from SRPS01000183.1 coordinate 19,984, forward strand.
CGCTGCCAGTCTTCGCGCTGGTCGCGGCGGAGCAGGCAACTTTGTCGACGCAGCGCAGGTACCCGCCGCACAGGAGGAGGAGCGCAAGTTGGCACAGGAGGTATCCCAAGCCGTCTCAACTTCGCACAGTAATACGAATCAGATGGGTGGGCGTGGCGGCGCAGGGAATTGGGCAGGCGAGCAGCAGGAGGAAGGAGCTGGATTGCAAAGTATGGAGGAGCTGGAGAGGAGGGTTGCGGAGGTAGTGGAGAGGGGATTGAAGATACCGGAAAAGGTGCATCATGGACGGGAGAAGGATGTGAAGCCGTGATGCGAGGAGCGGTAGGATGGTGATGGAGGACCTATTGCTGGACAATGGGAGGCAGGAAATCATGCAAAGGAGGGATGGCTATGTACCTCTAGGTACATATTTGACCGGAGCAAGGAGCGGCGGCGCGATTTTCATCTATATATTCGTTTAGGGGATTCTTTTGCAAGGATATCCGTGTCTGACTCAAGAGGCTGGCCAGTGTTTCTGGGCAAATATTAGTAAGTATACTGAAGAAAGACGCGGAGGCATTGTAGAGACGTGATCATACATAAGTTCATAACATTGACATGCCCAAGCTCCTACATACCAGCAGCTGCTGCGAGGCGGCAAGGCGGCGAGTCGGCGACGTCAGAAAATATACCCTAGTAGCTGCGCAGGGGTCTTTCTTTCCTGTTCAATCGGAGCGGGAAAACTCGCCACCCGCTCCGCATCATCCACCGAAGTTCCAACCCAAAATATCCAAACTTCTCGTACTCCGTATGCGATCATTCCCCATCTCATCCAACCAACCACCACTCCAAACCACGCCGACTGCACCACGCTGCATCGCACGAACTCCAAATGTCCTCAATACTCGCCCTCGGAGCCGGCGCAGCAGTCGCTGCCTTTCTCGTACGTCGCCTCCCCAGGCATACCCTCCACCGATTCTTCTCCACCTGTTCGAGCCATCGTCTCCGAAGAAATAACCCACTATCAAAAACCCCTCGCGACCGAAATCGCATAATTACTAACTTTTTATCTTTTCGCAGGGCCGAGCCGGTCTCGTCGCATGGCGCCGGTCCAGAGGCGGCTCAGGAAGCCTGGGCAAGGCCTTCTACAAGGGTGGTTTCGAGCCTAAGATGACGAAGAAGGAGGCTTCGCTGATTTTGTCGCTGAGGTACGTCTCCGTTCTGCTCACTCAACATCATCGCCGGGCTATGTGCCTCAATTTGCTAACGAGGGTCTTTTTTTAAAAAAAATTAGCGAGCGAACGCTTACAAAGGACAAGGTGCGCAAGGCGCATCGAACAATCATGTTGATGAACCATCCCGATCGGGGCGGTAGCCCTTACTTGGCGACGAAGGTGAACGAGGCGAAGGAGCTGTTGGACAAGCAAGTCAACTGAGGGGCTTCGCGACACCGACAACCGAGTTATTACATTTTAGGACGACGACAATAAGGCGAAGATTCGGGCTATCCGGCGGACATTAGTGTACCACGAACGAAAGAATGTTGTCGAGGTACCGATGGAGCACAGAAACCAAAATTGCCCTCCACTTTTACTTTCTGTCTCACATGGCAGGCGAGAAACATTCAGAGACATACTTCTTGTTCTTCGCGAAGCGGAATCAGAATCTCTTGTATACTACGATTCACATAGCGATGGCGTTGCAGGACTGTATTATAAGGTTCCTTTGAGACACAGGATGACTGGCGGAGGTGTGTGAGAGCCGTGAGATAGATGGCGTACTACATATGCCGCACTTTTACATTTTCAGGCAATGGTGTTTTTATATGGTCAGGGGCCCTTAGGAAAATCTCTTCTCAAAATAACAGCACTGCATCAGACAATCAGTCCTTCGGATTCCCTGCGATTATCCTTCTTGTGACTGATGATTATTCAATCAGAGGTAACTAAGAAGAGCCGTAGTATAACGAGATAGTGTACCATATACACCGCGTACTATCTCAGACACACAAAACGAATGGTTCTAAGGCCAGCCGCCAACGGCCTAGCGAAATCTCCATCCAAAATAGGCCATTATACGTGAAACATTCGACTTCCCTACCATGGATCGTCCGACTGGACTTCACTACTACGGAGAAGCTCTTGATGCCCAGCAAGCTGAGCCGTACGGTCAGTCTCCCCCGCCGGCATAGGCCCCTCGACCCCCATTGTGATCATAGCCCGAAGCGTATACATGGCGTCGTTGCCTGCATTATGCAGAAATGCATACGGAATGCGCAGGTCCGACAGAATACGTCGCAGATTCCGCGCTTGCGTGTCTGCTGCCCAGGCCTGGTAGAGGATTTGCGTGTCCACAATGTCGACGGATGAGACGGCCTGAGCGACGTCGTAGCCGGCATTGGACAGGTAGCGCAAGTCGCCCTGAAGGTCCTGGCCGACGAGCATGACTTCGATATCGCGGTCGCGAGTGTAAGAGTCCAGGATGGAGCTCAGGGTGTCGATGAGGTCCCATTCTTCTGGAAATGTGCTCTCCCTGCAGACCAAGTCAGCTATGTAGTTTGAAGGTTACGATGCGACAAATGTAAATCACGATTCACGATAGATGTTCATCGCGGTAGATATTCTCAACGTAGGGGCAGCATGAAGAGAGGGGGCAACCTACCCAAATTGGAACATGTCAGGGCACCCTCGAACATATTTATGGTTCCTGTGAGAAGCATATTCACGAACGACAAGATGATGAGACTTGATGCATTCCCACCACCGGAACCCGCCAGGCCCTGGCTCGCGGCCGTGTAGATCCCTCGTGTCCAGGACCGCGACTCCAATCTCAGTCATAGACCGGGGCTCATCCTCCAAGACTTCAATATCAATGCTGAGGAAGACAACGGGCTTCGACGACGTCGCATCATTCAAAAATTGTTGTTGTTGTTCTTCTTCGCCCCCCATACCCGCGGATGTGATGCCCAGACGCGCCTGTAACGCCCGGAGATTCGCCTCCATATCTCTCTTCTTCGCCTCTGCCCGCTCGGCGATTTGCTTGGCTCGCTTAGCTGCGTCACGACTATCATGGCTCGCGACCAAGGCTCTGGACCTCTCCCAGTTGGCCAACCACGCTCTCTTATGCTCCTTATCCGCGGTGCGCCACGAAATTGCTTCCTCGTGGAGGACCTGCTGCTCGTCGGCGAGCACCTCAGGCTTGTTCCGGGAATTACCCACATACCGAGCCTGCGGTGTGCCGGGCTGCCCAAAGTTCAAGCTGAAAAAGGCCTCGTTACTCCGCGGGATGCACAGTTCTGTGCCGAGACGCGCGTTTATGTCCTGCAGGAAACGGACGAACTGGACTGTGGGGACAAGGATGCACGATTGCAGTGCATCGCCGGGGAAGTGAAGCTCGAAACTAATTTCTCCCCAAAAAGAGACGAAAACACATGTCATGGTCAAAAAAAAGATTGCTCCTCTCGCTCGCGAATAGGGATGAGGGGGATAATTCGGCACAGCTCATTCACAACTTACAAGCGCCAGGTATTGCTCTTGCGGATGCCGTCGAAGAACGGTTGGGCCTGTTGACAATTTTGTCAGAAAAATATCCGACCGGATTGATGAAGAATCGGGGGAGAAAAGGGCCTGCTTTCATGCGCAACTACGTACTAGTGGTCTATTTCTTTTCCCAATGAATTGCGAGGGATACTTTTCGATTCGTTTCCAAGGGCACATTGCGACGCCAGGGTCGAGTGAGTCGCCTGGACGGAGCGTCACGTCGTCCCATGCCTCGGTATCTGCAGGTACCGTCGCCGCCGATGCACATGCAACTAGGCTGGGGACCGTCTCTCCACAGGGAGGTTTCTCGCACATGAGATGCTGCTCCTGCCAGTCAGACGGACGGGAGGTCTCGCGAAGGCTGACCTCGCGCTCCGTGGCCGAAGTTTCCTTGGAGGGGTCGAAGGTGATGGTCTTGCCCAGGACCTCTTGAAGGGTGTCAAGTTGGGCTTGTAGCTGCTGGTCGGCCATGGGAGCTGTGTGAGAGGTGAACTGTTCCGTCGCAATCTCACCGAACGATTGAATGTGTTTTAGGGTCAGGGAGGGAACGTTGATCAATAGATTCAGGCCTTTTTATAAAAAAGAAACTTCAATCGCTTGGTGCCAGTGATGATGTGGACCGGGAACCCGTGGGTTTGCTACGTAGATTCTCGGACGTTGTTTTCAGACAACTGCCGCGCAACTGATCCTCCGGTCGGCAGTCCAGCGACGCGCCTTGTGCGCCACCAGCTTCGAGCGCGCCTGCCGACAACGCATTGTCCATGTCCTTCCCATATCTTCATACTTTACATCATGGCCTATCATTACGGTACATGCTTTTTTGTCAAACCTTTTTTAAATTGCTCCGGCTGACAGGTGCATCATGTGATTGACCTGTATTACCTGTACGATGTTGCAATCACGGAATTATGCTGCCTCCTCATCTCGATGTCATGAACTGGTAGTTACTACAGTCAGCCAAACAGCCCGTCACCTCGTCTGCATGTAACGTAGCTTCAATGAAAAGAAGGCAAAAACAAAAGAAGGGTTCGGGAGAACCAGAAGGATGTGGACAAAGCTCACCTCTTGTGCTTCCTCATGAGTCACGTTTGACACCTCGGACTGCGTGTTATCAATCAGGCCCAGGCTCGACCACCGCAACTTGAACCAGAAGTCTCGTCTGTCGCCGCCGAGAGCCCCGGACAAAAGACCCCTTTTCAGGTCGCGGATAAACGCATTATACATTTCCGGCTCCTCCATGCCAAGCAGTTCTTCTCTCATCACACCGAGGCATTCCATGGCCCGGTCGTAGTTGCTGTCACCAAAGCTATCTGTAATGAAAGACCGCACAACAGCGCCCAGCTGCTTGGATGCATCTTGGATTTCCGTCACATTGCGAGAAGCGGCAATCATGTGCTTGAAGTCCGGCACCGGATTGTCTTCTGACACGTTGCCCTTGTTCTCACCACTGTCGCCTAGCAATGCATCGACGTCTAAGCCCGATAGTGGTTTCACGGTCTCACGATTCCGTCTTCCCTTGGCCTTCGGTGGCACTGTACAAAAAATGAGTACCTAGTTCTTGAGGGAGATTTGTAGTAAACTGATAACAGAAGGAATCGATACGCACCTTTCTTCACTTCAGCCACATTGATCAAAGTGTCTATTTTTGACTTCACTTTGTGAAGGAGATCCTCTGGTGGTGAAGCGTACTTGAACAAGGCCGCAGGAGTTTCAGCAAGGGGCCTTTCTGGATGAGCCGCCCGCATTTTCACAGCATTGTTCACTCGATGAATGGCTGGATTGTACGTCTCATCGATCGGTGCATACTCCTCCGTCGGTTCCCTAGTACAGTATTAGAGTAGAAAGAAAAACGATGCTCATTTGAATTATTCGTGCAATCATACCAATTATCGTCAAGCTGATAAGTCGAGAGATCCATCGAGTCTACATAGGCTGACATAGCTTCGCTGAGCTCATCTGACGGTAGGAGCCGGTGTTTGGTCAAGGTCTCACCGGTCACGGTCATGACTTTGTCCAATGGTGGAAATTTATATGCTCGTATGTCTTCCGCAAAGGGCAGAGGAACATCATATAAGCATTCGAAATTGGGCTCAACATGCGGCACCAATAACACCAGCAACGGGTCTTTTCCATCTTTGGTAACGATTCGAGCAACAGCATACGACTCGAGCTCGAGTAAGGCCCAAATCAGCGAAGACAGCGCCACCTCGGATTTGACATCATTCCTTCGGGCATACGTCACGCAGACTTCTCCCATGTTCAGGTAAGGTTCGTACTTGCAACAGACGTCAACATCGCAGACTCAAGTTGTGGATCATGAGTCACTCGCTCAGTCGCTTACCTTATCCCGTAGAATAAAGCCGATAATCGAAAAGCTCCTCTCGGTATCCAATTTCGTGATATTGTACTCCGATTCACTTATGTGAACGGCCGTGCGCCCATATTCGTACCCTTTGGCGAGCGACTCGAATTCAACATCGCGCTTGCCCCCAGGAGCAGTAGGATCGTCGACTTTGTAAGTTCTGGCCTGTCTGACGGCTGAGAACTCGACACCCTCCATGGGGTCCTCGTCCAGAGTCTGTGTTGATTGTGTCGCCTGCTCGGACTTGACAACCACCGTGCTGGATCCTAATGGGCGAGCCACGTGGGTTTTGAAGTAGCGTTCGACATAGATGCACACTGCCGCCGCAAACTTTTCAGGATCCCCGAGAATGAGCGGTCCATCATATGTCTTGTACGGCCTGACTGACTTGACTCGTGGAATATCGATTTCATGGATTGCTTCAGCGATGGTGGCGAACACGGCGTCCTTGCATCGCTCCGATAGAGTCCTCAGTATTTGCTCATTTTCGTCCTGATTGTTGGGATGTTAGATAAAAGCCCGAATTTAACAATATATACGTGAGATAGTGTCTGCAAGGTTCAACTTGTTACCTTAATTGGAGATTTGTCTTCCTCTTTAAAGCCATATTCAAGGTCATCGAAGTCCACGCCTCTTGTCCGAGATTCAGCTTATATCGAGAATTATGAACAATAGGATTTTGCCTTGACCTACAAGATGGTGAGTTGAATATTGGAGTCATTCATCTTCCTCGCGATATCCTCAATATCATCAGCATCCATCATGCCCTGGCCGTCGGTCACCAAAACAATCCTGCGGAGCCACTTGAGCTTCTTCGTGAAAGTGTCCATCATGTCAATCGCGACCACGATGGCGGAAATCGCATCGCCAGCTAGGGTCTGGCTTGGCTTAATGGCTGACTTGAGAGCCCTCAAGCCTGACATGGTGATATTGCTGAGGTCTTGTATGACTGAGATGTGCCCGTACCCATCGGCCTCCTGCAGCTTGTTCTGAGTTTCATCGGTCCTCAAGCCGACCACTCCGACACACAGCGTCTTGCGGTTTGCGGCTACAATGTCGGTGATTTTGTCCCACACATAGCGCATGCTCCAATCCAAGTCTGACTCGTCGCGACCTGAGTGACACTCCGCCATGGAGGCACCCAGGTCCAGGATAAAGATGGTCGCTTCCTTTTCGGCCATGTCTAGTATCAGAACACACAGTGGACTGGGGGATATGGTATAGCACCGAGACTATCTCGGCCTTGGGCAAGAAATGAGAACAGCTCATGTAAGAAGCAGCTGAATAGAGAGCAGCGCGTGCCAAGGCTCACGCGCTCGCGTCGCGAAATCACGTGATACCGCCCCCCACTGTCGTCTCAATGACCTCATTGCATCCGTCACCTCCAGGGGATTGGGCAGGTTAGTTGAGAAGGAAACACACATTATTGCACAGAAGAGTGTGCTTTAGAACTTCCCGCGACAATTAGGGCACGGAACGTTCTCTATTCAAGACTTTCAACAATCATGGCGGGTTCTATTTTAGTTTCAGCGGCTCCGTACCACATCATCTCGTATGTGTCTTGTCTACCTTGTATTTCTATTTCGCTTGAAAGAATCGGATATGGGCAGAAATCACAACTAATACCGTATTCTACCAGCTACGGGGCGCTATTAGGAACCTCGATTTTCCACGTGAGCTTGATATCCACGGTCCACTACCTGTACAGCGAAGAGCGACTGAGAAAACTGACTTGATGTGAAGTCATTCATCAATGGACCGACTACGTTTACCGTTGTTGAGCGACCTATCTTCTCCGCAATCCAGGCCAAGCTCTTCCCCATCTACTTCGGCATGCAGACGGCAATTCCCGTGATTCTCGCACTGACATTCCCCGGCAATGCCCTGCTCGGGGTGTCGTCCGGACCAACCGGTCTCCTGGAGACGGCCAGCCGCTGGGATTCTCTCGCGCCAATAGCTACCATGTTTGTAACTGGGCTCGTCAACCTTGTCGTTGTGCTGCCAGCCACAAACAAGGTGATTAAAGAACGTCGTGGACAAGGTATGTTGTGTGTGGCAGTGACACCTGAAACGATGAAGAGTGCTGATATTTTTCCCGCGAACGACAGCCAAGCGCGATGGAAAGCAGTATTATGAGGAGGGGCCGCATTCGGAAGAGATGCGTGCTTTGAGCAAGAAGTTTGGCATGCTACATGGAGTCTCGTCGCTGCTCAACTTGTTTACGATTGGTGCCGCTGTGACATATGGATTCACCCTGGGTTCCCGCCTGCAGTCGATTGTGGAAAGAATCTGAGCACCTGAAGAATTGCGCAGCAGTGGGCGTTGAATTGCAGCTGAATGATTGAGCAGAGAGTTGAGTGATGTTTTGAGGTAGCTGAAGTATCTACCAGGTTTCTTCCTTGAACGCCGACCGATAAAAATAATACATGAGCGCGGGGTATTTCCTCTTCCGTCCTTTGTGACACAGATCTTACACCTCTCCTGTCGCGCGGGTTATGTTGTCGAACCATCTTCGTGGTTGTCTTGTTTTGCAACTATCGGCTTTCCCGTTCGGTCCGAAGCGCCCATCCCTCCAAATTTCGAATCAGATTCCCAACACCATGAGCCACCCTGAACTCGAATGCGACCTTCACTTGTTCAAAGATTTCATATTGTTGTAGAGGCTGCCTTGCATTTCGAGCAGGTCTTGCTTCGCCTGCTCGAGATCCCGCTTTCTCGCATCCTCATGTACCGCAGCCACGGGTCGTGATCGGTTGGCTTCCACCTGCCCTTGGAAAGTCCAGCGAAGGGGCTTTCTCTGAAGAGCCTCTTCAATGTCGATGTCGCCTTGGGGTTCGGGATATTCAACGCCCTGAGCTGGAGAAGGCGATTGCATAGCTGAGCTGCTCGCAGATGTCTCAGCGGGTGTGGTGCTGCTAGAGGAGCTCACGCTGGTCGAAGACATGGTTTCGGTTTCGGTAGTGCGATTGAAGTGTGGTGTCTAGGTGTTTGCTTTCGTCGATACGTGTTCACACGGGCCAGAATGAATGTAGGCAAGGGCGGGATAATCTTGTAGGTGGCAGGGCTTCGATCGTGTGGATGCAAGAGGAAGGAGGTTGGATCGAAAATGACGAAGATAAGGCTGAAGTTTGTACGATTTTTTGTTCAGCGCCAAGAAAATAGTATCAGGTTCAACGGGACGAAAAAGGAAAGAAAGGCAGTTAGGCTGTTTATGTATCAATTGCGAAAAGGGTAAATGGAAGAGAAAACAACGTAGCCCAAAGGATTCCAGTTCTGCGCCATGTATGTATGCCGCGAGGACCGAACTGGTTCCACACATAAAACATGACCCTCTTGGCGCGGCATCACCGTACTCCGTAGGTAATAAGGACCACGGCTTTTTTTTTTCAGGGACGTCCCGCGATGCAATGTGGGACTCCACCGGACCCTGAATGAGGCCGCATCGCTCTTCTTTGCCGGCGAGTCGTGACGACCACATTGCAGTCTGCACCAACGCGCGAAGTGGTGGCTGACATGGAGGACTCCGATTAGCGCGGCCTGTATGTATGTACTGTATCCACCCGTAAATGGCTGCAGCCGCCGCCACGAAGCGCCATTCAACATGTTGGAACCTCCATCTGTTGGAATTCCCCGCCTTTTCATCCCCCCAAAGGGTAGATCAAAGCTGGGCTCGTTACGGATATTCGACCTGTCCTTTTCTCCAGATTCTCCAAGTCGGGTTGTTCCGCCCTAGATGTTTCATCCAGCAGAAACCTTCCTACCTTTGCAAGCCGTGCCATCGATATCAAAGCGTCCGTTGACTTGTTACTAAAAGTTTGACGGCTTGTTTCGAGAGTCGCGCGACTCGCTTGGGCCATGGAACGACCGACTGCATTGTCGATCCAGCAATCAAAGCAATCATCTGCCTCCTTAGCGGCAGAGTGTCGACCATCCCCCAACTTGACTCGTCCAGTGCTTGGAGTAATTGAGAGTTTCCGGAGTTCCAGAGAGTAGCATCGACTACCTGGCCTATGTTTCTCTAACTTTCGGCCTACCACCAATGCGCTCTTCCGGAATCTCTGCCGGGACAAAACGCGCCCAGTTTCCAAGTTAAGTCTTGAATGCAACAAAGACACTGCATGTGTGCGACGGGCGTTGACGCTTTCTTATCGCCATGAAAAACGAACTACATACCTCCACATACTACATACTACATTGCATGTTATGATTCGTCTACGCGGCTACTCAGCAGCACTGCAGGCCCACTGCAACAAGCTCCAAGTGGGAGATGTGCTCACAAAACGACATGGCCGTATGATACGGCGACAGTGGCAAAACCTGATATCAGGCCCATTGACAAGGTTTTTGTTCGTCTGGTGCAGCACAGAGGTAAACACAACGGTGTCACTGAGACTAAGTAGAGTAGTGGGTACATACCGCGACGTTGGCCTTCAAGGCTTCACCCAATTTTGCGATTGGCCAATCCACGCATGTGAAACTGGTCATGCTGCGGGAACGGCCATCGCCATGATCGCCTTGTGCCTGGGCGCACTACTATCACGACGGGCAAAATGATTGCTGTCCGACTTCTCATACACCGATGCCAGCCTCTTCTCGACCGACAAGAGGTATTGCGGCGTGTCGGGGTCACTATGAGTATGGGAGGTAGTCGCTAAATGTACCTATGTACCTAGATATGTATGTACATGCTCCAAACATTAGGTATATGTATACGGAGTACATACAAACATACACACTCCGTACCTACAGGCTAACAACCAGAGAGAAATGTCTTGAGACGAAACAAGATCCAAAAAAAGAACATGACGTGCAGATCTTCCCTGCCGCCATGATCGGCGTGGCTTAAAAAGCACGGCCGCAAGAATAGAAAGACCCCCGCTCTGTCTTGACTCTTACACTGCTCCTCAGTTCTGATTGGCTCACGTGTGACCTTTGTTTCGGCTTTATGACTCAAGTTCCTCAACACTCAGGCTTCAGCATCACTTCTGAAGTTCTGATCAGATTGCATACACAAACTTTCCCCCAAGACTGTATTTCTGCCCACTCAAGTAGAGAACAAACCATGGCATCACCACCCAAATACATCACCGGCGATAAGGCCGCTATCAATGAGTTCATTGACAAGTTTGACGTGCGCCAATCCCCTTTCCCCCTACCACGCACTGCCCGCTTCAGCCGTGTTAGCTAAAACATCCAACCCTTCCATCACGTGCAGCTCATATCCTCACAAAGACTAACATGGTGACATATGGGCTTCTCCGAGGCTGTCCTTTTTTGCCCGGGCTCTATAGACCTTCTTGTTTGACTGCGATGGTGAGAAGACCCGTCTTATGAAAGAGTGAACGCACCAATCAATGCTTCAAAAAAGAAATCAAGTCCATAATGAGCTGACGTTTCTTGTTTGATGGTATGCAGGCGTGCTCTGGTCCGGCGACCATGTATTTGATGGGGTACCCGAGACCATCAGGATGCTCAAAGCAAGAGGTTTGCCCCCCCCCCCCCCTCCCCCAAGCCAACATGGCACTTCCTCCCTTCTTCTCCCTCTGTTTTGCTCCCCCCTCGTTTTCCAAAAAAAAGTCTGAGAAAAAACCCATCTAATGCTTGGTCATCCCTCCCAAAAAAGGCAAAAGAACAGTCTTCGTGACGAACAACTCCACCAAATCCCGTCAAGACTACGTCTCCAAGCTATCCAATCTCCATATCCCCTGCGAGACAGAAGACGTCTTCGGCTCATCCTACTCCGCCGCCTTCTACATCTCGCGTATTCTCCAGCTGCCGGCAGGAAAGAACAAGGTCTTCGTGCTAGGTGAAATCGGCGTGGAGACCGAGCTCAGGGCCATGGGAATCCCCTGTATTGGCGGGACAGATGAAAAGTTCCGAAGAGACGTTACGGCAGAGGACTTTAAAGGTCTGGCGGATGGGTCGTTGTTGGATCCTGAGGTGGGCGCCGTGCTGTGCGGATTGGATTTCCACATCAACTACCTGAAGCTTTGTACGGGAATGCACTATCTGCGAAATGGAGCGGTGTTTTTGGCGACGAACACAGATTCTACGCTGCCGATGCATCAGAGCTTCTTCGTGGGGGCGGGGTCTTGCCTGGCTCCGTTGGAGTATGCGAGTGGGCGGAAACCGTTGGTGTTGGGGAAACCGAGCCAGGCGATGATGGATGCGGTGGAGGGCAAGTTTCAGCTTGATCGTTCGAGGACGTGCATGATTGGTGATCGGTTGAATACGGATATCAAGTTTGGTGTTGAGGGCAAGTTGGGTGGTACGCTGCATGTTCTCACGGGTGTGCATAAGAAGGAGGACTGGGACAGGGAAGATGCTGTCGCGGTCCCCGCGTACTATGCGGACAAACTGAGTGATCTTGGACTGGTGGCTTAAACAACACGGTGGCTCATTCTCATGATGTAATGGAGTTGTTGTTTTCCTTTGTCGGGGTATAGAAAGAAGGATATCTAGAGCGGGATCATACAAATAGAGTCTCGAAACTTTGTGGCGCGTGCCAGCCTCCCACCGTACACGTTCAAAGAACACACCAATTTGACCCAACTCCTAACGTGTGGCATGAGGTATGTAGATAAGAAGAACGACGCACCAACACAGCGGCTAGTTCTGTTTCTCACTCTTCCGCTGTTGACGCTTGGCCAGGTCACTGGTGCGGATGATTTTGGGCTGGTGGGACGGAGCCTTGTACGGCGTGAGGGATTTCGGGAGGAACATGCCCACTCGTCTCTGGTACTCGGCGTATTCGGGGTACTTGCCCGCCGTGATGGCTTCTGTGAGCCAAGTAGAGCCCTGAAAAAGTAGTATCAGGCTGCCGGATCCAAGAAGTGTCCAACTATACATTGAATTGGTCGCATAACAGCTCCATTGATACAAGACAAACCAGATTGTCTGCTCCGCGAGGAAATTGGGATGACGGCTGTATGCCCAAAGACCAGACGTGTTGAAACCTCTGTCCAAGTCGGCTTGGCTCCAGCCTCTGGGCAGTTTCGCATCCTTGCTGTACCGATGCTTGGCATTCTGATATTCTAGCAGTAGCGAAGAGTTAGTACTGGCAAGGCTCAAGGACATGGTTCCGCGATGGAAGTGAACTTACTCTGTTGCTGCCCGTCGCTAACCCATTCACTTAGTACTAGGCCTAATTGAACGGCTAGATAGACATAATCCGCAGTCCGAGGTTCCGGTTCAAAGCGCGAGGCTAACAAGATGGTGTACGCAGGCACGCCAGAAATGGCAAACAGGAGAACACTTTGAATGGTCGAGATGAAAGTGACATTGAAAAAGAAGAAGATGATGCCGGGAATCTTGGACTTGACGATCTCCCTGTGCGACAAAACAAGTATCTGGTCAGCTCACTGTCATCACCAATTTTCGCACCCTTGTTGTCACGTACCAGCGGTAGTCTTCCGATCCGACCTGGTAACCCCCCCGGCGCCAATAGTTGTACGTGAGACGAATCTGGAAAGCTCGTCAGTTAGAAAGGAAGAAACAGTAAGGAGTCGAAGAGAGGTATCGGAGAGGCCGCTTACACTCCACGCAGTAGAGAAAATGGCAACCAAGTCGATGCGAGCATGAGGCAAGCCAGCCATTCGCGCCCAAAGCGCAAGGTGTAGGACGTGTAGATTGGGCAGGATGCTCCACAAGCGATCGATTTGAGAATAATTCCTGTTGATTTCAGAGACGATCAGACACAAGGCTGCGACCAACAAAGATGCGGAGAATCCAGTGACGAGCGGATTCGTTTCGACATAGAGACGCTGCAGGGCCTCAATGCTGCCGCCGCTGGCGACCAGGCGTCCTGGTAGTTGATAGAATTGATCGATGAAGGGTTCGACTGTGTGGGAATAATGGCCGCAGTCCTCAAGGGCCTTGAGGACCGGGAGCGCGCCTATTGTAGGAGCCATGGACTGGATCGTGAACGAGTTGGGTGTCGGCTAGATAGGTGAGGACGAGAGGGACGGGGTGAAAAGAGAAAGGAAGCTCGTTGAGCAATTATCTTCATTTTTGGTTGGCCATGTGCCGAGACAGCGTCATCGACATGGTCAGAGCTTCTTGTGGTGGCGTCTTGGACTCTGGTGTTCATCGGGCCGGTGCCTGGCGCCGACGCGTGACGTTGTGGTGGGGCCGGGCACTTGGCTCAGCTGGCGCATCCCGTTTAAAATTTTGGTCAGAAAATCGAAGCATCAGATGAAATTCTTGTGCCGTTCCTGCGTTCGCTTTCTGGTATCTTGGCCCTCAACTGGCTAGACAGACGGAGTATCAGACACAGTGCCCTCGCGGGGCCTGTGATTTGTTTCTCCGGGGCGAGAAAGGAATGGCCTTGTGCCAATTCTTGGACTCGTTGGTGCCTTTGCGTTTGTATCGAACCGCGTTTCTGGGCAGGAATCGCCGTCACAAGGTCCGATGAGGGTTCTATGCGTGGCTGAAAAGCCTTCCATTTCCAAGGCTGTTGCTGGCCATCTATCCGGCGGAAGTATGCAGACTGTAAGTACTTACCTCTTACATGTGCTCATCGTAAATGCTAGCGGCCCGCAATCGCATCGCTGATTTCCCCCAAGCACAACACCCGCAACAGGTTCGTCAAGAATTACTCGTTCGACTTTGATTTCGGGCCCTCTATGGGACAATGCTCCGTGACTATGACTTGTGTGGCTGGCCACCTCACCAATGTTGAGTTCACAAGCGAGTACAAGAATTGGCAATACCCGCCACCCGAGAGCCTATTCAACGCTCCCATCATTACCAGCATTCAAGATGTAAGTGACTTATCCAGGCATGACTAAAGCGTCGGTGCTGATAAGGATCTGTTCAGGACAAGAAGTCGATGGCCAAGAATCTGGCCGACCAGGCCAAGTATGCACGAGTGCTTGTCATATGGACTGATTGTGACCGTGAAGGCGAACACATTGGCCAGGAAATCGTCGACGCCGCTCGAAAGGGCAACTCCAATATACAAGTCAAACGAGCCAGGTTCAGTAATATCGAAAGGGCGTAAGTGTGCGGAAGTCCGAGTGGCTGTGACCGGTGTCTCTATACTACTAACACTCACATCCGTAGCCATGTGCTCTCCGCTGCTCATCGTCTTGTCAACTTGGACGAGAGGCAAGTGGACGCCGTCTCAGCAAGGATTGAACTTGACCTTCGCATAGGCTATGCATTCACGCGTTTCATGACCAACAGTTTGCGACCACTTGGTGGCCCTATGGAAGATTTGACATTGAGTTACGGTGAGTCTGCATGGTGTGCTAATCAGCATACTTCCCAGTCTTCTTGGTAATATATTGACCATCGCAAGGCAGGATCTTGTCAGTTTCCAACGCTAGGGTTTGTTGTTGATCGATATTTTCGTGTTAAGAATTTTGTACCAGAACCGTTCTGGCTCATAAAGTTGATGCATGACCGCGACGGGAAGAAGGTCAACTTTCTCTGGGCGAGACATAGACTTTTTGATCGTATGACCACCATCATCATTTACGAAAGATGTCTGGCAGCCAAGACAGCGCGGGTGACGAACGTTCAAGAGAAGCCTACGCGAAAATACAAGCCATTACCCCTGACTACGGTTGAGCTTCAGAAAGCTGCCACTCGTTTACTGAGAATGACTGGTCAACAAGCAATGACTATCGCTGAGGGTCTGTATAATAAGGGGTTTATTTCCTACCCCCGCACAGAAACGGATCGTTTCGATAAGGGTATGAATCTGAAAGCTCTTGTCCAGAAACAAATACCGGACGAAAGATGGGGACAGTTCGCTCAAGGCTTGGTGAATGGCGCATTCAAACAACCGAGAGAGGGCCGACATGACGACAAAGCACATCCGCCGATCCATCCGATTACCTATGCCTCACCCAGTGTTTTAAGTTCCGACGAGGGCCGTCTCTACGAGTATGTTGTGCGCCGATTTCTAGCTTGCTGCTCAGAAGACGCCATCGGATCAGCTACCACCGTCGATCTACAATACGGGAGCGAAGTCTTCACTGCTTGCGGCGTCATCGTGTTGGAACGAAACTATCTCGATGTATACATCTATGAGAGCTGGAACAACACAAAGGAGCTTCCCAAATTCACAAGAGGCGAGACCTTCCAGCCTACCGAGGCCTTGATGACGGAGGGCAAGACATCACCGCCCGGCTACCTCACGGAAGCCGATCTGATTGCACTCATGGACGCCAATGGCATCGGGACAGACGCTACTATGGCGGAACATATTCAAAAGATTCAAGACCGAGAATACGCTGCGACTATTAACATGGGTGGCCAACAAGCAGCCGAGGAAGTGGACGAAACTCATACTGAGACGCAACCCGCAAGAGGAGGTAGGGGAAGAGGTAGAGGCCGTGGAACTGGGGCTCGAGGGGCTTCCAGTACATCGGGAGGACGGCGAGGAAGCACTCGCGTGTTCGTCCCAACACAACTTGGTGTGGCCCTCATCTTGGGCTATGATCGCATGAACTTTGAGACTAGTCTGGGTAAACCGTTCTTGCGAAAGGAAATGGAGCTCAAGATGAAGGCCATCTGTGAAGGCCAGACGACAAAAGCAGTTGTGTTGCGTGAGAGTATCGGCCAGTATCGACAGGTCTTTATGCAAACGCAAGAGAAGCTGGACGTTCTTCGAGCTGTAAGTCACGAAGTCGAACAATTTGGAACATGGCAGTGCAATCAAATTAATCCATCTCAAGGCTTGTCGCGAGTTCGTATTCTCTCAACCTGGTCCTTGAATCCGGTGACGAGTGCTTGTGAGCGGACCGGTGATTTCACTGGGACGCGACCTGGTTTCAATACGTGAACTTATAATATCACGACCGAAACCCGACTAATTTCCGACCGTCCGATGGGTCACCAAATTACCGCTCGAGCAGGGCAAATTCCCAAACGTGCTGGCAGCCCTGCATCTTGGCCTTAATTCGGACGCGACGGATATTCTTTATAGGTAGCTAACAGCAGACCAAATGAGGCAGAGCATACTCAAACGATGTCTCTGGCCAGTGGACTCCCGTGCAAACACAGACTCCTCAAGACACCACGCCGCCAGAGTTGCAGGTGGATGGCTAAAGATGCCGAAGAGGGAACAGTTACCACTGCATCGCCCGCCTGCTCAAACATCTTCAAGACCGTTCGCCCCAATCAAGACTGCCGCTGCAGCCAACGTGGTGGGCACCGCACGACCGCCCTCGTGATTATCAATTTGCAGGCCTGAGCTGTGGAGACGTTGACATGACCCTTCCGAACGCGATCGACCACCTACTCATCGGCGTCTTCATTGCCTCAAGCTACGACAGCTTAGATCTGAGGTCAAACAGTGAGTGGGTGGGACAAGATCAACGACGGATGCCGAATAGTTCACATTTAGAAGCACGACGCTAGTTCTTTACAGACTCTGTGACGTTGCTTCCGCATCGGCCGACGTCGAGAATCCAGCCGTGGTCGCGTGGCACGTCGCCTCCAAGTTGGCCTGGTGCCATCGTCGGGTGGAGTCCGCGAGCAATTTCTCAGGGCATGTGCCCGACTGGCCCACCGCGGCATCAAAGTCAATCATAATAGGTACTGCACTTGCTCTGCACTGTAACACGGCCATGATCAATCGCACACAATTTTTTGAAAGAAAATCCGAACGGACAATCTTTATTTGGCGTAGAGAGTCGTCGACAATCGGACAGACAGATAGATATGGGTCGGATCATGGATGGCTTCCTGAAAGTCAAAAGCCCGTCTCTCTGCATGATACGGAGTACCTGGGCTGCTTACGTCACCCGATGCTGCCGCCGCACATCGTTATGATCTCAGTGACGGCTTGAACTATCGAACCGGGCAGCGTCGGATGAATCAGGATCAGAGTGAGGACCCCGATATCAAGGGGCGGCAACACCTACTTTCGAAACCAGCTAGGACGTGGTGATTTCCACAAATTTCAAGAAATGAAAATTGACAAAATACCTATGTACGCGTTTGACACACATGCCAGACCAGACAAGGCTGGCTCCGTAAAACCCCCAGCGAGAGACGCGGGGAATACGAATAGACCAGCCGGGTCAAGCGAGATAATCGCCCACATAATACATACCTATGGCGACAGTCCAACGGAATGGGGCAACGACTGAATAGCGAAAGGGCAAAAATTGCGAGAAGCGCAACCTCTGGCCAAGTCTCACCACACGCGGGCTTATCATGGGCATTTCACTGGAGGCATTCACAAGACTAAAATCGGAAACGGAAAGACGATTTAGCGCCACTCGCGGTAGACGTCGAATAGCAGAGGTTATTCGGCGGGTGTGGGCGGGAAAACAGGCTGCAAAGCACGAGGCTAAAACCAAGGCTAAGAACCCGTAGCCAAGGTCATCCACCCCACGGATACCCCGCAACCGCGCACTGGATCAGACTTGGGATTCCCGGACTTTACAGCTTTCCGTCACGAGCACCACAAACTCGAGCCAAAATTCGAGGCCGGAAAAATGCTGTTTGCACGCATTGAAGTTAAGTGCCTGAAGCCAGACTGGAGCGGGCGCCAAGCTGAACAAGCCACAGTCTCCATGCTCACAAATTCACAATCAGCGGCCTTGAACGCCCGGAGCACGTTGTTGTTTCCAGGGCCGTAATGCGCCGAACCCCGCTCCACGGGCGGATCGTGCTGAGTACGTCTCTATCGTTTCGTTTGTCTTGGCGAGGGGCGTATACCGTATGTATACGGAGTACAGAGTAGATACCTACCTACTGTAGCCCAGAAGGGGCTTGTGACGCTGCAGCCTGCGATGATTGCAACGTGCGGGATATACTACTTGGTCACTTTATGTACAGTGGTGCGTTGTGCATGTACACAGGTGCCGGATGTGTCGATTTTCTGATAAGACCGCAGCAGCGTAGCAAAGGCGGCGGCCAGCAAACTCATGGAGCATCACTTGTGAAGCGCGTCAGGCTCAAGTCGCGGACTCTTAATCACTACCTGCACTCCCTTCATCAGGAGTCACGCCGGTCGGTCGTCTCGACGCTGGATTTCTATAACGGTGGCGGTCAATGCTTACATATCAATCAGCATGACGATGTCCAGGACAGTGGGACTCCAGAGCCCGCCATCATCCATGAATGCAGCCCGACAAATCGAGGGGGTGCACGCAGTAACCCGTGGGCTGCGCTGTTTCGGGAAGTGGGTGGGGTACCCGCGACTTACCGCGGATGTGTCTGAGTTCTCGCTTCGCACACAAATGGTAGGGCCTCGGTGTCTGGCGACCGCGTGTGCCAGGTACTCAGTACATACTCGTCTGGCCCCTCGTCCCTTCTGACTTGTGCTCTCCGGCCAGAGCCGACCAGCAAGCAGCGAGCGCACTTGCTCGTGGGCACGGGTTCTAAGTTTGGAATCAAGCAAGGACAGATGGATGGACGGCTGGCTCGATGGATGGCAAGTTCAGGCAGATAATTACTCGACTTGTGCCCTTTGGCCCTCTTCGCGTCGCCTCCCTCGCCCACTTCCTCTCCAAAGACATCAACACAAAAAAGCAGATACCGACTACACAATACAAATCGAGAAGTCCGCTGTCGCAGTCCTGTCGCAGTCAGAGGTTATCCTGCCAGCCCGTCAGCTCCGGTTCCTTTGCTCCGTCCGCGTCGTCTCTCACGGCTCTGAAGCAACACGTCACGCATGTACGTACGTATTACATATTGTTAAAGACGCAGACCCCGTGCCTTGCCCTACCCTACCCTACCCTGCCCCGTTATCAGGCGCTACTGCCAGTTTGGCCCAGCCGTTCCCCGGCTTTGCTCCACGTCACCACGCCTGCGCGCACTCTATTATGCGCACTTCCAAGACGAGACAGCTTGGTTGGCGGGTGAGAGTGGGTGACTCAACCGCCGACTCGGAACACATCATCTGTTCCAACACCGCTTCTGGTTTTTTTCACTCCTGCTCTTGCCCTATTACGGGCAGAAACTCATCTCCTTGCATTATACTCAGACAAAATCTACATACTCACCTTTTGCAGTGTGCTGCTTCATCTCTCGCAGTACAAAACCACACCGCTCTGAAGTCGAACTCGCGCCTATAAACGACGTCGACAAACATGGCTTCCCTGGCAACCGCTGCTCGCGATATTCCCCAGTCCTCCAACCGAGACAACTTCACTGTTGTAGCGGGTAGAGGCAACGCGACGACTGTGACACGATCTCGTGCTCTCCCCACTCCTCCCAACTCCATCTCGCCGGCCCTACCGGCTGTTGGCTTAAAGGCGCAACTGCGAAAGGCCAATCTTGAGCCCATCGACTCGGACTTGGATCTGCAGGACACCCATGGCAGCCCTGGACGGTCGCCGTCTCCTGCTGCTCTTGAAGCTGCGGGCGCCATCACGGGCGTAATGCTGGCCAAGTACCACTTACCCGAGATTCTTCTGAACCACGGCCCCCTTGCGATCCGGCACATTATGGGTTACCTGACAACTTCAGTACCTGGCTTTTCGGGCATCCCCCCGAGCAAGGCACGCAGACTGGTTGTTGGTGTGTTGGAAGGCCGCGGAGGCGAGAGAGGAGGTGTGAATGGCGACGTCGAATTTGAAAAGGTGGGATGGGGGCGCTGGGATGCGAAGCAGAGAGGAGGTATGGCCAGCGGTGAGCGTCAAGACACTCCGCCATCTTCACGCGGACAGGCGATCCCCATTTCCAAGCTCGGTGGAAGAGGAGCGAGGGACTCACCGGGCGAAGACACGTTCCAGTTTTCTCATGACGACAGCGACATGTACATGATGGAAATAGAGGCCGACAGAATGTCGTTGGATGGATCAGCGTCGGCCTCGTGCTCCGAGGCACCGGATGACGATTTTTCCATGCACGATGACCCGGAGGATGTAACGGATGACGAAGATTGGGCCGCCATGGGTGCTGCTGCGCTTCGAGCAGAGTCCTATCCCACCATGGCCGTCATCACTTCCGCGTGTGCTCTTCGCGCCCCCAACTTTCCTCCACTTGGCGGCTTGCGAACCTTCTCCGTTAATTCAGGGATGGCGCGGCCACCACCTCAGCCGACAAACCTCGACTTCTCAGCACTGGCTGGTGCATCGGATGCCCAGGAGCGCGAGGCCGTCGAGGCTCTCCTCAGACTTGGGTCTCTGTAATCTTTTCTGCATTACCACGGCGTTTTTTTTCAAAAGTGCGACATGGGCCTACAACTTCATTCGAACCTGATTCGCACCATGGTTTCGACAACATCTTGAACCTTTCCTTTGTTATTACTCCTTGTTTACTCTGGGTTGGCTGTGGTGTGCCCTTAATGGATTGGCTCACAGATGACCAGTCCGCGGGCGGACTGACTATTACAAATCGGGTCAGACACCACGGCGGAGGTAGCCTTGATTCTATGATTTTTTTCCTTTTATGATGACGACACGACTTCTTCCATATACATATGATGTATATAACTCGACTCGGTGGCAAAGATTCTTACTAGGGACATTTACCCTGGCCCTTG
The DNA here is from genome assembly GCA_018360175.1 of Claviceps arundinis. Taxonomy (NCBI): domain Eukaryota; kingdom Fungi; phylum Ascomycota; class Sordariomycetes; order Hypocreales; family Clavicipitaceae; genus Claviceps; species Claviceps arundinis. The sequence goes on from SRPS01000183.1 coordinate 41,315, forward strand.
TGGCGCCATCGCGCAGCACAGGTGGCATGTCCTTTGTTCACCAGGAAATTCAGGGTCGATGCAGACATCTCAGACACAGAGTCTCTTCCGTCTCGAAGACGCAATTCCGACCACTTGACGACATTTCCTATTTTGAGAACAGCTGAGGCTGGTACACCAGCCTCGGCATTCAACCACTTTCGCATCACTCGGATGCCCATACGACGACGACGATTCAACTACAAGGCCTGACACACAGCATCTACTACCTTCAACAAATGCGCAGAGTCTCCTCTCGTCAGTTCTGTCGATTTCGAAACGCAGTTTACCGGGGAATCCTTACGCCCTGAACCGTTTTGCATCTTTATTTCATTTTACGCCTTCTTATTTACTACATTCATTTAGTCCCCCTCACATGGTTGGAACGTGAGGTCGGGAAATTTTGTAGCATTACCACATGGTCATTTATCTACAATATGCATTGAGGGGTGGAGTAATAGCAGGCGACGACCATGTTACCAAGGGTCGTCTATACGCCTCGAGCTGGATTATAACATGGGCGGATTAAGGCATGGTCATAGCGAAGACTGAGGGGCATGAGTATGATGAACTGGTGGTTTGCTCACGAGCATGGGGGTTCATCAGCGTGGTGGAGGATGAACCCGATTCATATCAATAAGGGGTTTTCATTTTTCTTTCCCCTTGGGTCATGGGATGGCGGGTGGTGGATGGTCGAACTTCAAATGGGAGATGAGGGAGTGCTGAATTGACGTATCCATCTGGGCCTCTCCATGATTGTTTCCTGCTGTGGGTGCTCTGTGCCGTCTCCTCTGTGCTGTCTTTAGCTTGTATGATGCGTGTCAGTAAATGCCACCAAGTAGGCTTCATACCTGTAGTTACGGTAGGGCCATGACCTTCCTTGACCTTGACGCGCTCCTCGACCTACTCGAAACACGAGCATTTGCCATTCTTTGCCCACGCCTCTGGGGTAAATGGCAATTAAGGTACAGAAAAAAGAGAACATGAGGTGGTGCTAGGGATGATAGCCCTTCGCAGGTCCAGTTTCGACTACCTACATACCAGTATGTATGTAGTTTTACATCGTCACACGCCTTCTCCTCTAAAGCCTAAAAGAGGAGAAGGATTAAACAAAAGAAGGAAGGATTCCACGTCAAGTCGAGTCCAAAAAAGGCCATTTTCGAAAAAAAAATCCGTATTCCAACATACAACAGCCGGTGTTCGCTGGTCGTCACCGACCCAACTACTAATCTGCCCCTTACCAGCTTGTCTATGGGAGAGCGGACGGGATCCCGAATTCTCTGGTAGGTATGGCCGTATGTGCTAGTGGTCCAGACTAGACTAGATTATATTGTATGTGCATGAGAACCGCGATGTGTCTCTGAAAATTGGGAGGCGTTACGTACCTAAGGTAGTTGCGTTGTGTGGTGGTGCCAGCCCGCCAGGTGGGTGGGTGTACATAGGTGCATTTTTGAGAGTGGAGATGTTTGTGGATGGTATGGTCTTGGGAGGGCAGAGAGAAGCCTGAAGGAAGAAAGTTCATAGACGGGTCTCCTGTCTTATCGCTTGTGACTCTACGTAGGCCAAGGTATTAGTTCAGCTTTACTAACTTACACGGAGAAGAAGGGGGGGATGACTTCAAATACGTTCTTCTGTTCTCGTGATATGTATGTGTTTCTCGAGATTGGAGGGGAACGGGGGACGGAGGGAAGGGGTTGGTAAAAGTTCCTTGCCAGTTTGACATAGAAAAGAAGGAGAGGAGGGGGGGAATGTTCAAGATCGTGAGTGTGACGTAGTGACATCACATGTGGGAAGAGGGTGTCGGCGACTCGGCGGCCTATTTTGCGATTTGACAATGTTGGTGTTGGGTACTACATACTATCCTGCTGTGTCACTTGTGTATATATGTGTATGTGTATACGTATGTATGTATGTGTGTGTGTGTGTGTGTGTGTGTGTGTGGTGGACTAGCGGAAAGACAAGCAGAGGCTTGAGTAATGGGTATAGAGGAGAAAGACATAGTTAGACTGTACATATATGGGATGGAGCGTGTGTAAATGACAGACATTGTACGAAGATGGAATGGAATGAGTCTAGAGAATGGAATCTGTGGGAATTTGGAAAGCCTAATGTGGAGTAGTGCAAAAGGTAGAAATAAGTATGTAAAAATAGGAGCTATGGCCTGTGTAAAGATGAGAGCTATCACCTGTCTAAAAGAGAGTCGTGTAACTCTGTAAGCATGTGATGGACTTGTATAAAGATGGAGCTTGCTGCTTCATAGAGACAGGTTCAGATTCATTGATAGAAACGACAAAACTGAAGAAACTTGTGCAGATGGGCATTTTAAAGAAACAAAATATGTCAAACAGGTAATCATCGATAAGATGGCTGCCGTTCCATGGCCCATTCCAATCTCAAACGGTGACAAGAACATGGAAACAACACAAATTCGTCAAGATTCATGATACAGAACCAATGGAGACTTCGTTCTGCATGAATTCGACGGAGAAAATGTCCATCCCGGAAAGTGAGCAAGTTTGTCTGCCTATCTAAGCGGGGCTAGTTCTTGATGGGCGATACATCACGCACTTTGTAGGCAGACATCGTCAAAGAACGGTTTAGAGAGATCCTACGGGATGGATTCAGGGGGCCATCGACGCTATGACTGGGTGATCTCACGACAGGACTGGACTGGATAAACCTTTTCAGGACCTTTACCGCGGCTCTGATATCCCCTTCTGGGACTGGGCCCATAAACGGTTATGTGGTAGGGCATGAATGTGCCTGGTGGCCGTCTACGGCCACGGCCCAGCAGCGGGAAGCTAGCAATTCCCAGTATATGTACATATTGGCTTTGACGGGGGAAGGGGGGGGGGGAATAGTTTATCAGATGTATATAGGCGCATATATGCATTACATGTATGGATTTTATGCACGTATGTGTGTGTGTGATCTACACGTGCATCAAGAGGGAATAGGCGCCATCTCGAGAACCAGCGCCATCCTACCCGACCCGACCATGGTGTTGAGGTGAAACGAAACGACAAACTGCGCCCCAGACCGGCAGCAACGGAACTCAGTCCCGAGTCCCGGGACAAGGCCCTTCGTTGACCACATGGCGGCCAAGGGATGCGGTCTCCACGACAGGCCGCTGGCTGGCATTTCCTCTTTAGTTCCATGCTTCGGAGAACCTTCTGTTTCAGCGGCTTCTTGGCACGGGTTTCCGAGGCGGCAGCAACGACGGTACGGTGGCAGCGGAGTTCGGCATCCCACTATGTACGCACTACGGAGTTATATGTACGCGGAGGCATTGGACAAGTGGGATGCGCGGTGCATGCAGTTGGCTCCATCGTGCTGCTCTTGGCCTTTAAAGCTTGTCCTTTACGCGCTTGTGTTTCTTCACACACTTCTTTGCCCCGAGGACACTCATCACGCGGCATCTTTGCCAGGGGTTGTGCACAGCCCGACGGACATCTTTGAAGTCTTGAAGTTTTGAAGTTGGACGGGCGCATTCGATTAATAGTAAAGTGTTGTAGAGTCGCGCGGACTTGAGCGGTACTTGGGACATGACTTCGATGCTTGGCAATGCTTGTCGAGGCTTGTCGGATGCTAGTCGCTTGACGATGCCTTGGCGCGACACCATCGCTCGATCGGAGTGCGGGAAGCGTTTCGGCTCGAAGCCGTGGAGACCGGAGAACGGCCACTGGCAGAGCCGCCTCGGAATCGCAACGGTCGCACAGCACGTGCATCTCCGGCCGGGAGAAGAAGAAGCAGCAGTACCTACGGAGTAGTAGTAGTACATAGCAGCAGCAGCAGTGGCGAGACGCCTTTCGTGCTCTGTTGTTGTTGGAACTTGTGGCCGTATTAATAATGCTTCTGTCGAATGTCGAGTTGCATCTGCATCGGGTCGGGCTGACGGGCAGTGGCATTACTAATTAGGCAGTGGCAATAGCAATACATGGCAGTGGCCGGATTGCCGTGCCGTCAGGTCCATCCATGTCTCATCGTGTCATTGCGTCATGCGTCAACGGTTCTCCCTTCATCGGCTTCCTCCCAGCCGAAACGTCCGAACGCGGCATCATTCGCATGTATGTATGTATGTACATACCATACCTGCAATACATACCTCACGTACCTCGTGCAGCCGCTGTGCTTGTCTTCTGCCTCTCCGACGTGCAGTACAAGTACACATCGACATCCCATTCTCGGGGAACCCCTCCGCCCCCCATCGTGTTTTCTGCCTCATCCGCCAAAGTGGCATGTTGCGAGCGGCCAACTTGTCGCTTGTTGTCCTCTGCCCCCTCTGCCTGAGCCGAGCCAAGCCCAAGAGACGAGAGCCTTTCGTCACTTTTGTTCCCGCCAGCCTGTCCTGGAGCGCAATACCTCGATTGAGCTAATTTGATCTTGATGTTGTTGTTGCTGCTGCTGCTGTTGCTGTTGCAGTTGCTGTACGTTTGATCTCTTTTCTCTGTCAGGTCGGCAGAGTATTTCTGTCCGCTGCAAATCGTCTTGTCGCCTCTGCTCCTTCGGCAACGTGAAGCGTAATGCGTCCATTCGCGCGTCGGCCCCGTCGCAATGACCGAGTTTCGCGCGCGCAACCCCCTTTTGCCCTCTTCCCCGCTACACTCATTCGCTACTGATCCTTCTTCTTTTCTTCTTCGTGTTACTGTTTCTTCTTCATCTTCTTCAACTTCATTATGCAACAGCTAGCCTGTCCAACATCGTGGCCATCCTGCACGCGAGTGGCACAGCACCACACGGGCAACGGTGTTGACTTCAAGTTGCGCCGCCTGATGTGTGTGTGTGCTGTGGCCGCCCGCCTGATGACTCTCTCTGGGCGACTCGAAGTTTCCTGCAACTTGCAAGACGCACGCGGTTGGCAACGTGAGGTGCCCATGTAGCGAGCCGCTGCCAATGGGAAGGATGCTGCCGGTGGGTCAAGCGCCCAGACATTGCCAAGACTTGCCAAGGCTTGGCAAGAAAAGCACTCCGCCCACCCCGCTCCACCCCTTTGCCGTCTCTCTGTTAGCCACTACCAGCATTCCCCGGCCATCGTGCCCCCTTGTGGGAGTGCCTTTTGATCCTGGGTACCTCGAGCACGCTGCCAAGAAATGCCAAGCAATGCCAAGAAATTTCCGCTCGCCCTCACTTCGCCAGCCCAGATTTCTGTGAGAGTGTAAAGGGAGCTGGCACCCCAGACCTTCTTAGACAAGCTGTTCTCCTTCTCATCAAAGTATTACTCTCCAAAGACGACGCATCATTTTCCTGAACATCTTATCACTCTTCCAAGCACGGTAGTTCTCCCTTTCCGATACTTCTACCCTTTGGCTTCCGGACCCTGTTTTCTGCGTCCCGACATCATTGGCGCATCCGACGCGCGCACTCTGCTACCAAGCCCCTCCTGTATCTTCCGCTTACGTCCGCCAACGTCCAACGTCCTCACCGACGTCAGCTCCGGCGTTCTTCCCTTCGCCATGACGACTCACGTTATGGACACAACTCATGTTGTCTGTCCGATACCTAGTCACGGTAGCGACTCAAAATCCAGTACCCCTGCCCCCTCAAGTGCGACATCGAACGCCTCACCACACAGCATTGCCGACGACCACTTGACATGTCGTTGGAATCAGTGCAATCAGAAGTTTGGCAGCCCCGAGCTTTTATATGTACGTGCCTGCCTCCTCCCCTATGGCCCTTGAGGGAAAGGTTTGCGGTGTCTCAACTTCGATCCCTCTTTGCAGATGAGCAAAGGGCCCGCTTATAGGTAGTGTATCAAACATGCTTGCTGATATCTAGTGTCCAGGAGCATATATGCGACCGACATGTTGGCCGCAAGAGCACCAACAACCTTAGTCTTACTTGTCACTGGAACTCATGCCGTACCACTACAGTCAAGAGAGATCATATCACGTCGCACATCAGGGTTCATGTGCCCCTCAAGCCTCACAAATGTGACATGTGTGGCAAGAGCTTCAAGCGGCCACAAGACTTGAAGAAGCACGTAAAGGTAAGCCGACTCTGACCCTTGGTCGCATTCAATCACCGCAAACATGGAGCTAATGCGCGGCGCCCCTTTTTAGACTCACGCCGACGACTCGGTGCTATCTCGTGCTGGCCACGACCATTCCGGCTTGCATTACAGGACGCAGAGTTCCAAAGGTGAGGAGGATCGCATGCTTTGTGCCCTTTGCTACTCGTATTGTGAGGGTCCATACGGTCGAGCGGCGAGTACTGACTTCTTGCGCGTAGGACCTAGTTATTACGATCATAACGGCCAAATGCGCGGCGGCGGTGGCGGTTTCTCTCACCCAAGCCACGGATACTATGCGCCTCAGCCATCAACTGGCTACGGCCTTTACTTCAATCAGCCTCCCATGCACACGCCGCGAGCCGAACACATGGGCTACAGTGCCAGCGCCGCCTCTTCTGCCGGTAGCTTTGACCGCAAACGTACTGTTGATGTGCTTGACGACTTCTTCAACAGCGCCAAACGTCGCCAAATCGATCCCTCTTCTTACGTGCAAATTGGACGCTCTTTGCTGCCCCTGCACGGCGCATTATCTATTCCCAATGGTCCCATGGCTGCAGCTCCGGAGCAGCAGTACATCCCTCAGCATGCGCCGCCGTCCATGGTACAAAATAATCCAACGCCGACGCAGAACCCGCTTTCTCAGCAGTACTACCTGCCTATGCCCAATGCTCGCACACAAAAGGATCTCATTCATCTGGATAATCTCCTGGGTCAGATGCAAGACACGATTTATGAGAATTCGAGTCATGTTACTGCCGGTGTTCACATCCACAACGATAATGGATTCGGTGGGTTCCGGCACAGCCAGTCACCCACTGTGCTGCAACGCGGATCTCCTACCGGCATGACGATGCCCAGTGATGGGTACCATCAGTCAGTCTCTGCTGCCAGCATGCACTCACCCATGACAGCCATCTCATCAACAGGCACTCCCGCTGTCACGCCGCCATCGAGCTCCATGTCTTACACCTCTGGGCACTCGCCCAGCCCATCCGCTTCTTCTGGTCTCTCGCCACAGTCACGTCACAGCACGACTGCCTCCGCCGTCATGTACCCGAACCTGCCCGCTAGCCTTCCCGCCGTGAATCAAGGTTTTGGGCAATCCACCACGGCAGCTCTCGGTCCCAGTTTCGATTACAATGACCGTCGACGATACTCTGGCGGCATCCTTCAAAAGGCTCGCACCATTCCCCCCATCCGCCCTGCAGAAGAAGTCAATGGACGGACGACACCGAAGCCTGGCGACTCTGTTGCCTCTGTTGGATCACCGTCTTCCGGGTCTGAAACGAGCGAGACTACCAGGGAAGGGGAGGAGCAGTACGATCGCTGGTTGGAGAATATGCGCGTCATTGAGGCTTTGCGTGACTATGTCCGCAGCCGGCTTGATCGCAAAGATTATGTCCAAGATGATGAGGCTGAGCGAAGAGATGGGGATGCGATGGATCTGGACGTGAAGAGCAGTCCACCCAGGAAACCCATCGGCCTTCGGGAAGGCGGTTCGTCGCTATATCCTCGTCTACCAATTCCTGGATCCTAACGACAGGATGTTCTATTGCATAATCGTTTTTTCTTCTTCTTGGGGGTTCACTTTTCGATTTTGTCTGGGATCTATTTGGGGACGTGTGGCGCGTGTGTAAACAGAGCGCCACTAGAGGCTGCTGCAGATGTCGAAGCACAACTGTAGAATTTTGTTCGGACTTGGGCGGCTTATTTGACTGACAATATTGAGGTTCATTCGTTTTTATCTATATCAATTATCAGTTTGCTTATCAGCATTGGCTCAGGCCTCAGGCACGCTCACAGTTCTGGCTGCCAATGATGATGAGGAGTCGGCGGCGTGTTAGGGGCGATGAACTGCACTAGCATGTGGTTTGCCGGACGGAGTTTGCGAGTTTGATTGGCAACTTGGGGCATGGAAATGGGATGGACATGGAATTAGTGTGAGCCAATGAAAAATGATTCTTTGAACTGTTTGGAAACTCTGCCACGCAACACGAATGCACGCGTATTCACTACCTCGAATCCTTGCCCCTGTCAGTCGTGTCAAGACTCTCATAGGTTCCCCATCATTATTGCCCAGTGGGTGGTCATGCCCCGACACGAGCTCAAGCATCGACAGCAAGATACAACACCGTGACGCCGGCATGAGGCAAACATGAGATGACGATCAAGAAACAGAGGGAAAATCTGAGTACCCAGTGTCCTTTCAGCTCCGTGTGTAAGCGCCTCATCGTTTGTGTGCTTCACCAACTTGGAAGAATCGCGTCCTCGATGTTTGCTATTCCGTTTCACTTTCTCGTAGAACCGTGAGTAGCCGCAGTTTCGCAGCCCTCTCACCAAGAACAATCAACAAAACATGGATGAAGAACACCAGTGGAGGGTTTGCAGTGCATAGTGTATCCTGTGGGCTCTGGAGGGGGCAATTCCCACGATGCAGTCCGTTCAGTCATGTAGCTTTCAGAGCGAGATGCACCTATTCAATAATACATAACAACTTATTATAAGCTCTCACGCCAGATGAGAAAAACCCTTTGTTTACATACATGACTCCATGTACATATGTACCTATGTATGTACTTGAATGGGTTCCATCTTCCGCCGTAAACTTGAATTAGTTCGATTCCGCCCAAACTCAGAGTAGTCTAGAGCCTTAGAAAGAAGTAGCAAACTTCTTCCGTAGTCACGGCGTGGCGCCGCAGAAGGGGAGGTGAGGCGGGGAAGGAGCGTATTGGTCCTCGGGGTGACAAGTCGCAGACGCACAAAGGGGAAGGAGGGACGCTACATTGTAACTTGCGAAGGGGGATTGAATTGGGTCAGGGTGTCATGAGGATGGGATGAGAGCTGGGGAAAAGTTAAAAAGGGGCCTAGGGCTTGGTTGTGTTTTGGGACTTTTTGGGGGGATTGTTTGTGTGCTGTTCAGAGTTTGCTCACTTTGACTTGTGTTCTTCATTTGTTGAGTTTCTAGTTTCGAGATCCAGTCTTCTTCACTTGTTGACTTCAGTTTTCATCGGCAGAGCTCAAACACTCGTTTCTTTCGACCAGCACTGCGATCGCTTCTTGAACGAACACAACCGACCGATACACTCTGCACCGTGTAGTCACATACAAACATACTCAGCCCAGGCACTGATCGTCTCTTCTTCGTTCTTCTGCCGCCTCACAAAGCAGCCAACACAAGTAACGATCTTGCTACCAGTATAACACAACACAAAATGCGCCTCTCTTCCTTTGCTGTTGCTTGTCTTGCGAGCGGAGCTTTGGCTCAACCAGCTCCTGATTCACCGGCTGATGCTTGCTGCTGCTGCGACCCCAGCAGGAACGTCATCGCCTGCACTCGGTCGATCCCAAAGGCAGATTGTTTCTGCGCGGCCGTGGTTTGTCCTGTGGGTGCGAAGACCGTCTGGGACAATAAACTGCAATCCAGCACCGCATGTACGGGAACACAGACTTCTGTGTCTGTCCAGGCCAGTGGCCGCCATGGGTCGGTATTGACGGTCAAATTGCCGATTCAGAGCGAGACAATGATCGTCGTAGACCCTCACCCGACCCAGGCGACCGCATCATCGAACAAGAGAGACTTCAGAAACAATGTCGAGAATAATGACAAGCCCGTCGTCGTGCAAAACGAGCCCTTTCGCAGCAGGCCAACGACTCCCGCGTCGAGCATGCTCCCTCAACGAGTCGAGGCCCGATCCATGGAAGCGGTCAGGTTGCCGATTCAGAGAAAGACGAAACGAATGTTCATGGTGGACGCTCACCCAACCCGGATGGCCAAATCATCCGACAAGGGAAGCACCAGCGACAAGGTCGAGAACGGTGACGAACCCATCGTTGTGCAACACGAGCCCTTTCACAGCAGACCGACAACTCCCGCTTCCAGCATGCTCCATGAGCGAATCGCCGTCGAGAAGAGTCCTAGTACAACCCATGCCCATGGTCGGCATTCCTGCTGCTGCTGCGACATTGTCACGGAACAGGTGGTGTGTCATGTGAGCGACGAGGAGTGTATGTGCGCCGACGTCATGTGTCCTGAGAATGCCAAGACCGTGTTTGCCACAGCTCCAGCTCCAGCTCCTACTCATACCAGCATCTAAGTATCACGAGGTGACGATATGGCACTTTTTGCCAGGCGTGACGAGAAGGAAGGGACCGAATCTGCTCTTTTTGCTTTCATTTTTCTCGGGTATATCTCTTGGTGGATTTATCGGATGATTCTATTCGGGGGACGTCTTTCGGGTCTGCCTCTGTGGTGGAAGAAAATGAGTTTTGGCTTATCGTAATTCATGGTCGGACTGGGGGAACCTAGGGTCTTGGCCGACTTGACGAGGAGGATATGTGATCAGGGCAGCAGAAGGCCTCCAGGCTCCAGGCTCCGAGTTGGGCAGATCCATCTTAATACATGGTGTCGTTTTGCTCGTCATCCCACTTGCTCAATTCCCGTTCATGTTATGTATGTAGGTACTTGACGTTGATCAAATTCGGTGCTCAATCCCTTGTTGCAACGAACATACATACCCTGTTACCATGTCTCACAATGTCTCAGTCGGATCGACGTCACACGCCACTACGGAGCACAGCCTACATAGGTACTTGCAGCGGGCACACTGCACAGGCAACACCGCGACTGGACTCATTGCGTCGCCAAGTCCTTCTCCCGCTTTTGCAGAAGTTTGTCATAGCAGGGGCCATCCAATCGGTCCGGTCCGCTTGTCGGTGACAAACACGATGGGCAGGGGGTGGGATTTACAAATTACAGTACATAAATAGATCATGTAGGTACCTACATACATGCTCCGTTAGGTACCTAGGTACCTGGTATATACCTACCTAGGTTCGATCTGCGCAGTTATGTTGGGTAACGGTTCGCGAGGCGGGGTGGACTTGTGCAGTTACCGATAGGTACCAGGTAGTCAATGGGTGCTACAGGTAGGTAGTTTCTTAGTTTCACGATATAGGTGTGGCAGACTATCATAAAGATTAGGAGTCAAGACATTAAAATATGTACATATTTTCCTCGTCTTCTTTCTCTTCGGGTTGCAACTTGCGTGGACGATAGGACAGGTCACAACTTACAGGGGACCAACAAGTCTGATTACCTGGTCCCTACATAGGAGGTAGGTAGGCATGGAACCAGGAAGGCAAGACATGTGGTGCTTTATTGGTTTTGGTTAGTTCTAGCCACTTTTTGTAGGTAAATTGCGCTCTCCTTTTCCTTGCTCATTTCCGTCTACCTACTTACCTACATAACATATCCTGTGTGTTTCCCTCACTCTTGAGTCTTTCTATCACTTCTTTAACCTCCGGGAGTCGGGACTCGGGAGTCGGCACACTCCACCTTGGCTGGGCCACCCTCGCGGCCATCCTTCAGTCTGATTTCTTCTTGTCAAATTGTGTGTAGGTGATATAGGTAGGTAGGTAGGTAGGTAGGTAGGTACTCCGTAGATGAGAGCATTGAAATGCTCCGATCGAGTCAAGCAATGCAACAAGGCGAGCAATGCAGTGCCGCGGGAACGCAGCGTGACAAGCCGTCAAGCCCTACGTACGGAGTGAACAAGACGGGCAACGCGCTTATTATTATTGGCCTCCACTTGACCTGTCCCGACTTCTAGTCCCGACTCCCGACTCCCGACTCCCCTCTGAGGCTGGCTCGTGGCAACAAGGGCCCAGGGGGAAAGCCCGCCAGGCCGGCGTCGTGTGGGCCGTTCGATTTCCCGCTAATCTAGGAGAATCTGCAATCTGCAATCTGTACGGAGAATCTGTGCTCGGTTCCGCTGGCACTGGGCAGCCTGGACGAAACGAGCGGATCCGATGGTTGGATCCGCTCGTCCGGTTCGTTGAATGCGTTGAGGTAACTTGTCCGCTGCCTCGGCTGCCTCGGGGCATGCATGGAATACGGACCATGTACGGAATAATAATATACGTACCTGCTCGCCGTCTGATGCCGTCCTCCTCGACGCGAAGCTGGAGCGTTGGACTTGTACCAGTGGACTTTGTGGACTTTGTGGACTTTGTGGACTTTGTGGACTTTGTGGACTTTGTGGACTTTGTGGACTTTGTGGCGGGAGGCTTATTACTTGTCGCGTGGCGTGGCCTGGACGCGGCCCCCACGGCGCTGTAACTTGTAGTGTAACTACGGAGTACCTATGGACATAGCAACTGGACAGCTTCGGAAGAAAAGTTGTAAAAAGTGCGGAACATGCAGAAAGGGCAAAAATGGGTAGAGCCTGTTCTATGCCAAGTCGTGATAACTGCCGGCGCGACTCCACGATGGCCAATACAGGTACGCAATGTGAGTGCGGCTTGCGAGAGCCGTACCCACATCAGACGATGCCGGCTGTCGCCTCACACGCACGTACAATCAAGACAACATCCTACATAGCAAGTCGACGTCTCGCAGTCAGAGTATTGACTCTGAGTCTTGGGGTCTTGAGTTGCAACTTGCTGCTCACTGCCGTCACTGCCAGTCACTGCCCAGTGCTCCCATTCGGACCTTTCCAGGTTCCCCAGCTCCATCAAACTGCTCCGCTGCTCCGCCGTCGACAACGCTAACTCGATAACTCTAACTCGATTGCAACTATCTACGCTTCGCCCCTCGCCTTGTCACTACGCTTGTTCACTACGCTTGACAAACCACGTTTCCGTCTTGTCCCCTCTCGCCTCCCTCTTCTCTTCTTTCCACCGCGCTCGAGTCGACTTCTCGTTTGTCGTCGTCGTTGTCGTCGTTGTCGTCGTCCTCGTCGTCGCGACCCCTCTTTCTCCCCGCTCTCCCATGATCAGTCTTGCTTGTGCTTCCCAGCAACGTCCTGGGCACACCCTGCCCGCCGCCCCGGTGCCTTAAGCCTCCTCCTCATGTATATCACGGCGCGCGTCCACCACCGAGCCCTCGACCACGAATCCCTCCATGGACCCGGGCCCTGTTCGCCCTGCCGGCGCCGTCGGTGTCTTTGCCGATGACAGCCAGCCGGCTCCCGTTGGTGGCTCACCCGCGCCCGCTCAAGAACCACCTCCGGCTTCGAAACGCCGACTCACTGCGCCCTTTATGCCCGACTGCTGTCGCACTTGTCGATTGCGAAAGGTATGAGTTGAATGCTGCGTCGTCGGAATTTTGGTTCGTTTCCGCCGCGAAGAAGCTAATGAGGGTGACTGGTGCAGGTTAAATGCTCTGGCAAAGTTGGCTGGGAGGCCTGCAGTAATTGTGCCCGACTGGATTTACAGTGCAGCTTCATCAGTACATGGAAAGAACTGCGATCAACGAGTGAGCCTTTTCCTGTGTGCGCCTGTTTCCGCATGTTTCCGCCTATTTCCGGATGGGATGCATCTTCCGTGCTGGTCCCGGCCGTGCCTCGAGAGCGCCGAGGACTGTTCTTGAGAGCTCCGGATAACTGCTTCTGAGAGCTGCCTTGGAAGCTGCCTTGACATCTATCCTAAACCTCTCGATACATGGATTAACCCCGTCTCTTGTAGTTGCGCGCTCAACACCATCACACAGCCACACCGAGGCTGGCACCTTGAGAAAGAGAGCGCAACGGGCCTGCAGCCAATGTCATGCTCACAAAACCAAATGCTCCGGCGATTTGCCCCGGTGCAAGAGGTGCGTTAGTGGCGGGTGGGAGTGTGAGTACAGGCCTGCGAAGCGTAGGTTTACCGGTCTCGTCTTGCAAAGGACGGAAAAGGAGCATGCCGAAAAAGACGGCCATGGCAGTCATGGCCAAGCCAATGTCAACGAAAGTAATGCCAATGACACGGCGACTGCCACGACCGGCCACTATGAACCCGACTTCAACACGACTACCTCGACTCACCGTCTCGATGCAGTCGCCAGCGTCAGCCCGCCATCAAGTAACACTGGGAGCAGCGGTCACAGCCTATTTCCCCTGATCACAGAAGGGTCCAACCTCTTGTCCGAGTAAGCCATTCATCGAATAGTCACACACAAACCTAAGATCCTAACTGAAATATCTCGTCGTACAGCGACATGCTGGTAAGACGTGACCTTTTGCTAAGGCACGTGGACGCCTATATGGACAACATGTACTGGCTCCCCAGCCAAGGCTTCCTGCATCCCAAGTCCACCTACACCGACATCGAGAACGGCCTGCTAGATCCCGTCGTCGCCGCCGCCGTGTGCGGCATCACCTCTGTCTTTGTCAGCCCAAACGACTCTGGCGGCGAATTTGGCGTCAAGTGCAGCGCGTACGTCGAAATGCACCTCTTCCACAACCTTGGCCATTCCTCCGACCAAAACCTTGTGCTCCTGGCCCTCAGCATCACGATCAACCTGGTTCGCGGCGAGTTCGCCAAGGTGTGGCAGTGGTTTGACGTTGCGTCTCGCCTTGTGATGGAGCTGCGCCTCAACTGGGATGTGTTTCCGCCGGATCGGTCCTTTGTGCAGCAAGAGTCCCTACGGCGCATTGTGTGGCATCTGTTCTATCTGGATCGCATGCTCGCAGGTGGCTCCGATGAGTATATCGCTTACCGGGCGGATGATATGAAGATCGCGTTGCCCTGCACCGAGGCTGCCTACCAGGAGGACCGGGCCGTTCGGGCAGAGAGGTTGTACGATAAACCTGGGGCGCATCCCAGTACGATTAACATCCATGCCTATCAGCTTCGGCTCATTGATCTGCGGCATCGTATACAGGTGTAAGTTCTGCTTTATTTCCGCATACCATATATGCCGTCCACCCAGCCACCATACTATCGCCAAATCTCTAACCCGTCACCCTGTGTCCAGTACGACAAAACGTCTCTGCGGCACAAACGCGGCCTCACATTCACAAACAGACGCCTCCAGCATCATGGCCAACATCAACGGCCTGCAAAACGAACTCACCCGCTTCCACATGTCCCTCCCCCCCGACCTCCTCCTCAGCGACCAAACCGTCACCAAGTACATGGCGTCCCCCCAACGGGCCGGCTACGTCTTCCTCCACGCCCACCTGGCCATCAGCCACATGGAACTTTACCGCTTCTCTCTCCCAGGCCAGCGAGACAAGGTCTCGGCAGATATTCTGCGCAGGCTCCCGCGCGAATTCGTCGCCCGGTCTCAGAAGCAGGCCATCGCGCACGCCATGTGTCTGGCGCGCTTTTACGATGCGATCCAGACGGAAGTGGATCAGAGGGACCATGGCATGGGAGAGCTTCCATCTGCGCTGTCAATCCCGCTGTCACTCCCGCTCGCGGGCGATTACTCGACGTTTTTGCTCTCGACACATTGTGTGCGGTTCTTGCTCATCGCGTTACAGTATGAGCTGTTTCGGGGTGTGGCGCATGTTACGACGGCGCCATTGTGGAGGAGTGTGGAGGGGGATGAAACGCATCTATACTTTCTGCTTGAGTCGGTGCAGAGGGTCGTGAGGCCGTGGGGGTGTATCTTGAAGGTGGCGCAACAAGCAGTATGTTTCTTCACTTTTCTATTCTTTTACTTGACTTCATTTCAGTTTTCTCTTTGCCATTGTCTGCTCTCGTGCTTCCTCTCCCCTCTTTTTTTCTCCCCATGTTTTCTCGTTTCTAATTCACCGAGTTTGGTGGCACTCTTCCCTCTTTCTGGCGTTACGACTTGATATACTAACCAGCCTCCTCATTCTCCTCCTCTTTTTTAGTACGACCACAACGCGGCCCTCGTCGAAGAATTCAAAACAACCCGCAACGTCCCCGACCAGGACCAACGAATCACCGAGATAATGTCCTCCTCCTCCAACTTGGGCGTTTCTTCAAATCACCTCCCCGGCCCGGACATCATTCTCGAGAGCATCGCCACGGGAATCCCCGAAGCTGATCTCCTCTCGCGGAGATCCTCTCCAAGTTTGACATATCCATCTCCATGGATGCAGCGGCATCCAGAACCCCCTAGACCACATATCTTTGCACCTCGAATAGCGAGCCGTATCTCTGCGGACTCTCGGCCTGGAGGACATACCCCTGGGGTGTCCTTGTTTCTTGAACAGTCCGGTAATGAGGCCAGCAAGCCTCTGCAAGTGCCGTTTATGTACGACAACGAGGGCGATAGATTGCCCGTGCCTGTGCCCGTGCCTGTGCCCGTAGCCGTGGGGGACTGGGAGGGCGCAACGCCAGCTGTGCAATCGTTCTGGAGCGGTGCGGGGATGCGCAGCGGAGATGATCTATCTTCAGTGTTCCAGGACCCGATTACACAGACAATACCTCAACCTGGCGGGGGATTTCTCGCGGGACAGCAGGGTGTGTTTGGGGGGGATACTTACGCTGAGCAGTACGATGCTGGACAGCATGCGCAGAGTGCTTGGCCGCATTCTTCGGGGCAGGGGTACTGCTGAATGGTAGGTATATTTTGGTAGGATGAACGGGGTGGGGGGGTATGCCAAATTGCCAATGAGAATATGCGCGAAGTGATGACACATAGTCATGATGATGGCGCTTAACTTGCGTATTTAGGCGCATGCACCCATCGAACTGATTGAGACGAGGTATAGACGAGGGTTGAAGAATACAGGAATTAGCAAGCATCATGGTGAATATGCCATTTACACGAAACTTGGTGTATATATATTATATACACAACCTTGAAGAGTACACGAAGCTATGGCATATTTCGTACTTGCATTGTAATCGAGAGCCATTACGTATATACGGAAGAGGTTTAGAAGAGCATTTATGTGGTATTAGATAGTTCAGGAGACTCATTATATATCATACATATGAGACGTCTAAGAAGAGCTATTATGTCTGGCGAGGTTGTAGGAGAGTCAGATTCACCGCCAACGCTGCTCTCAAATTCTCAATCATCTTTTTCTCAAATATGCTACCTACCTACCTATGTACCTGTTCTATACGCTCCATTTCCCAACGCTTGCACATTTCTCTAAACTTACTTTCTCATTTCCTTACGACTCCTTTCATGACTCCGTTTACTTGTGCTGCTTTCCTTATTCATTGCGCTTGCCCTCCATCCATAGCTATACCTGTGCCTGTACCTGCACTTGTACCTGTACCTGCTTTGCTTTCCCACCCAGGCGCGGTACAAAAGCCGCAGCGAGAGAGCCACGGCGCGTCAAACCGAGCTTTAAAACCGACCAGGACACTTTCTTCCTAAGATGGGCGAGATCATCATTGTGCGGTGTACCTAATCCCACGGGCCGCGGGCCACGGAGGAGAGGAGAATGAGATGCATCATCCCGCTGAAACAACACCTACATGAAACAAACTAGTATATGCAGACAGACCTGAGAGCGTCTACCTAGGGTGGAAGTCCAAGAGCAGTCTCTAACAACTGGCATTGGGCAACATCATTAGAAAGCTAGGTATCGTACATACCTGTTTTTGCATCGCGCTTCTCTCATATGATCATTGATGGCCCTACCCTTGATTATTACCCCATCTCACTCACTCACTCACCACATTGCCTGAATTCTCTTGTGTAGCAAGCCTCACGATTACTGGCAGAGTCTGAGACTGAGTTCGGCCTGGACGTCCACTCACACTGTCCAGAGTCCTAAATCTGGAACACAAAGGCCAAATGTCACAGTCCACAAAATATTGTTTGCCAGCACAAAATCCCTCAATCAGAAGTCTAGTGAGTCTTCCCATTCTACGGGTACACATACATACACATGTAGGTATGTATTAAATGTACAAGTATGTACATATATATAAACAATCCACCCGTCTTGTTTCAGTGCGTCTCAAATTCTGAGACATTTCGCTCCTGTTGGAGGGATAAACATACCTGCCTGCCTACATTGACATTGTACGGAGTACAGACACAAACTTACGAACTTGAATAAAAACATACATATGTACATCCGGATGGCCCCTTTCCCACGGGTGATGGAGGGCAGGTTCTAGGACTTGGACATAGGTGCGTACATAGGTAGTATGTACACACACGACTCACGACTCACGAGCAGCATGTGCTGCGCTACATTAGTAGTACGCATCGTAGGGAACCAGCCCATTGATAACTCAATTTTGATTTCATGGCCCAAAGCTGAGCTTATTCGTACGAATCTACTCCGTACAGGTACCATATCAATATGAGTTCTGTAGGCAGCATGATCTGTAGACTGTAGACTGTAGACTGTAGACTGTAGACTGTAGACTGTAGACTGTAGACTGTAGACTGTAGACTGTAGACTGTAGACTGTAGACTGTAGACTGTAGACTGT
>SRPS01000184.1:0-59310 GCA_018360175.1 Claviceps arundinis
TCGGACCTTGCCAATCTGTGGTTATGCGAAGTAACCACTGATCAGTGTTGGATTCGCAAAGGGAAAGCAAATGAAAGCAAGCATGCATGCAAATATCAAAACGTCACACAGTATCGTAGGTCTTTGGTTTCAGTTGTCTTCGGTTCGTCTTCTATCTAAGAGTGAACAGGAAAGGGGCTCGAGGGGACGAGCCCTTTATCCTGTCACCAGGGATCGCAGCTCATCACGTGCGATCCCACCTAACATGAAACGCCGAGGATATTCCGTGTTGTGCGATTCCGACAAAAAGCTTGGACAGAATAAGTGGATAAAGCTCCAACTGAAATTCCTGAATTAATGGTATGCACTCCGTAGGTACGGAGTAGTCACGTATCAATTGGCAAACTTATAACCCGGACCTTCATCCTCTTATGCTGTTATCTACCTAGGTACTATTGAAAGAATCTCGGGATCTCAGAAACAATTTCTGTTGGAATCGCTGATAACATCAACGTGGCTTGGGTGCGCAGAAATGCACGCTGATTGGCTGCAGCACCCACCAGGGCAGGAAGACTCTGCTCCTCAAGTTGACCTGACCTCAACGCCACGAGCGGTCCCTTCCTTCTTTCCCTTTTAGACTATGCATAATAATGAAGATGAATACACAACACCACAGCCCAGAACTTTGGTTACGTATTCCAATGCATCAACATTGTCTTTTCCTCATTTGACATACCGCGGTACCTGACGTTCCCAACAATTTCGACTGGAGACATGGTGTCCGTCAAAACCCACAGTTCTCCCGAGGGCCGAGGATTAATATCACTGCAGGTAACGCATGTTGTCTTGTTCCTTCATCGTCGATAGCCTTTGGGGGCTTATGCTCTTACATAGCTTAGAGCTTCACTGAAACCCAGCCATTCCTTCTTCTCATTTTTCTTTGGTATCTCTTGGAGTCTGATTGGGACTGCCATTGACTATCTCTTGTGTTTGTGTCGAGTTAGGTAGACTGTAGTACAGCATCCGTCTTGGATCTTGGTTGTACTATGTGACCCACCAGTACGAGCCGTTATACCAGGTACATAGCAGGGGATGCTCAGCCAACACAACCCTTCTCATCGGTTAGAAGTTATTAACGTCGAACCTGGCCACAATAGGGATGTGCCGCGCGGCGGTGTATACAGCCTGTGTCCGAAAGGCCGCTGACCGCTGACGTAGGCATTGTCCGAAAACTTTGACACCTTCGTAAGTTTGTTCTACGGAGTATACTCCGTGGACCGTAGCCTGTAGTATACAATTACATATACAGTTACATATGTACACTCCGTAGGTAGCCTGTACTCCGTTGATAGCTTGCAAGTTGCCCATCTACCAGTACTGACCTGAGGTTCTTCCGACTCATTCATCAACGTGCCATCCACCACAACACACGATCCGGGATCCGGTGCATCTTCGGAACTAAGCTGATGCCAGTCACGGTGGCCAACGCAGGCTTGATTGACGTCATTTGTGACTTATTAACACTTTTGACTTGAGCTGTGGCCTGACTACTAAGTTTCACTACCTGATATAACGGATGACTTTGACAACGCTACCTGCTTTGACGTCGGGAGTCTATACTCTTTCGTATCGGACACTCCCATCCCCGAGTGTACCAACGGCTATTCCTCTAAGTCCATTGCGGCCGGATAAGGAAAAGTAATCATGTTGCCATTGGGGCTCTTCTTGAGGCAGGGAAGCCTGTTTTTGACAAGATAGAGAGCTGCGTAAGGCATTGGCGTTAATATACGACGGGGAGGGATTCGATGTGAGCGAGAGTAGCAAGAAGGAGTTTGTTTCAACTGGGTTGATGATGACGACGATGAGAAGTACCTATGTAGTTGAATTGGGCATTTACATATTATGTAACGAGTCGAACTGCGGTCCATTTCACTCCATCTTTCTCCTCCGACTTGTACGTACCTCGCCCAAATTACAGTGCAAGCCAGAGGACCAGACGCCGGACGATTTTACAAGTTGCAACGCGCCAGACCCTCGAGCATTGCCTTGCACCAAATGCCTAAGAATTCCTTTTCTCAGTGGCAAGTGAAGGACAGATAAGTAGAGGCATTCATGCAACGAACAAACAGTTTTTTGAAGGTGGCCAGGTCGGAAGAAAAGTTCGCGACTGAGCCTTTGGATGAAAAATTCCGTCATCATCAATTGCGCCCAGAAAATCCGATCATCCATGCCCCAGGCAAACAGGGCCGGCGGCGGCTGACTCCGAATTCGAGAGGTCGACACCGGCAAACTTGCTGTCGAGAACTATCTGAGAAAGGAGGAAGAGGCCCGCCGGGCCCTCTAGCTGGCATCGATATCCGAGTCGTGCTCCCGACCGGCGGCAGTGCTAATTGCTGATGGTATGACGGCAAGGTGATGTTGATGATGTTGATTGAAGGAACTTCTACGCGGGATAGGGGCAGCGACCGCATCAAAAGGTCCACCTCTACAGCTACAAATAGAGGTACCTATGTTGGTCCGCGTTGGGACAGGGATAAGCATTACGGAGTACCTAAGGTATGTACATACCTACAGTGGCTGTACAGGTATGTACTCCTCAATTTTCAAAGGTCGCTGTGTCAGAGGGCTGCAGCCTGCAGCCAATCGGCGTCGCAGCGTACTGTTTAGAAGTACATACATACTTGCAGT
The DNA here is from genome assembly GCA_018360175.1 of Claviceps arundinis. Classification (NCBI taxonomy): domain Eukaryota; kingdom Fungi; phylum Ascomycota; class Sordariomycetes; order Hypocreales; family Clavicipitaceae; genus Claviceps; species Claviceps arundinis. Next base: position 2,668 of record SRPS01000184.1, read on the forward strand.
TTTCAATTCACGACGACTCACGAGCTGCATCATTCCTCCATCAAAATCCATGTGCGCCCTCCCCCAAGCCTCTTGCCATCAACTTCACTTTAGATCGACCTTCCGTCGTTTTGAGTTCCGTGATAGAAATTTCTCAAAACCACTTTGAGTCGCAACCCCATCGAACGGGGAATGCCGCGAAAGAAACGCGAGGAAGCTTTTTTCTTGGTTCAACTCTCACCTCACTTCAGGCCACGGAGTGGCTGGCAGGAGCGCGTGATTTGAGACGAGCTTGAGTTGAAGAACGTCAATGGTGTCTCAGTTAACCCATGAGAAAGATGAATCAGAATGAGCATCGATGAAGCATTTGGTTTACAGGCATGGCCTCTAGGCTCTGCTTTCCCAGCTTTAGGAGAGCGAGAAAGAAACCCGATTGACATCTCATGATTCCTGCTTATTGAATCGCCGTGCGAGGCGTCCTCCGGCTGCCAACACTCTTTTTCTCCAGATTCAGCATTTTCCATTATTTACCCTGCCCTGGTGCGTCAATCCCCCATTAGTTGCTGACTTGCTATCGTGAGTCATGACATGGTATGATGGTGGCCAAACACACCATCGCAACGCGACTGACTCGACTCTTGAATTGCCATCGCAATTTGACGCATCTTGTGCTGGACTGACTTGGCCACTCTCTTTCAATTTCCTACGCGGTGCGCCCATTTCGAAACCTTAAGCTCGAGTTCGTCAGTCGTGGCGCCAACTTGTTCCTAGACACTGTGCTGCGTTCCGGGGTCGGCGACTCAGCGATTTGACCGGCAGCTTTCTATCGCAAGAGCTCGGTGCTGGACAGGTACGTTATTACGAGCACGGGGAGAAAAAGGTCTATGTACTTCCCAGATGGAGATGATGGTGCGCGCCAAGGCCATGGAATGTACGGTTACCGAACTGCTTGACTTCACTGCCTAAGCATGCTGGCATGCGATGAGATTGTCGAGTATGCGAAGGATGTATGCGCGTTGTGGCCCAAGGTATAAGTCGAGGACCGACGTTGATTGTCCAGTGTTTCCTCGCCCACTTTCTCTTCTTCATTCCTTGTCCTTTGTTTTCGCCTCTTTTGGTTTGCCTCTCGCTTTTACCTTTGCTTTGCAAGGTATTTCCTTGTTCTTTGACTTTCTCATAAGGACTAAACAACCAACAAACGTCGGATATGCTACATAATATGTAAGATCACTTCTTATCATCATTGAGAAGACAACCACAAGTACAGGCAACCCCATCTACTTCTTTTCATCATTCTTCCGTCCGCGAACGACAGCCGTCTCATGTTTATTCCACGCAACTGAACGGACTTGTCACGCTTAAACACTCGCCGCTGCCTCTGTTGCACTCACCGGCTTTCTCAACGGAAAAGGTACTACGACGGGCCCGGAGGGAGGGAAGCATATGACGGCTGTGAAGAATCTGCGAATCACAGGAACATACGTGATCTAGCTGGTGACAAGTCACTGGTTCGAGAATGAAATGGTCTACTCGAATTTTCCATAGATATAATATATTGCCACACGTGTAAGCAAACTTGCACCTCAAAACGCACGTCGCAAGGTCGCACAATCACATCGTGCGCCAAGAGCGAAGACGTCCAACGTGAGATTGAGAAGTGACGGCACAGAACGATGGCGCTCCGACGCCCGACGCCCGACGGCGCAGAAATGAGCAGCAGCACGAAGGATATCCCGCATCCCTAGGCCTCACTGCTCAGGCACGCCGCACCTCTGTTTGTCCGAGGTTCTTGTGTATTACTTGTATATAAAAACGTTAAAAACTTGGGGAGAGAACACACACCTCTAGAGATTCTTCTAGAGCCACAGTCGATCGACGATTATCGCGTTCTGGATATTGAAATGACGTTAATCAGTTCCTAATCCCAAAGATTGGCCGTTGTCAACAAGGTCACAACCGTAACGTCAGATCCAGTAAGTACTTGCTTCTAAGAGGCTTTCTTGGTTCCATAGGCTATAGCTAGGCTAAAGTCATTCAAAAATCGGAAAGGCATTGCCCAAAAAACGGTAACCGTGTACGGTCACCGGTGTACATATGTGCTAATAATGAGTGGAGTTACAGTTCATTATTAAAAAGACGCCTAACAACAAGCAAGAAGTTATTGACTCCCGCGGGAGGAAGAATGAGACCCCGACCGTCCCTCTCAACGTGTTGGTCGAGCATCCTGAATCCGTTGCCAACAACCTGAATGGCTACGCGCCCGGCGTTCTGATTGTGGTACGATATAAACATGACATAATGATCCCTTACGCTTTGGCCTTGTCTCACAACATAGCGGTACGCCATGATGAACGTAATTGAGATGCCGGCTATGACGACTGCGCTCGGATCACCTTCATCAGGTCCAGGAAAGCGGACAGTCGCAGAAGTGCTGGGTTCTCGTTTCTCTAGTTCGGACGATGATGCGACCTTGTCCCAGGGTGGAAGTCTGTTTTCGGACATCCAACAAACACGTCAGTCATGTGGTTGTATTAATGAGGCCGCAAGTTTGAAGTGGTTCGCACAGGTAGGTCGGCGCCATCGACTTACTCCAAGGCCGGAACGACAGCATTTTCAGGGTCGAGTGATGCGTCATCCTGAACGGTCTGTTGGTCCGCGAGAATTTGGACCGGTCCGGTGGCTAGTGCCGAAACTCCGGAAGTAAAGGCGAGTGCGGTGAGAAGTCTCATCTTGATGACGGGTACAATTGTCAATGGATAGTATACGAGATCACGATGGAACTGGGAAAGAGTACAAGTGCTGGAGAGATGAGGAATGTCAGTCTCTGTCAGCAGTGAGCGGAAATGGTCTTGGTTTTATAGATACATGATCGTAAACTAATCTCATCAACTGACCCTTGACTGGTCATCGATATCTACGGAATACCGTGCGTGATCCTTTTTTACCGATGCTGCACAGCGAATCTCAATCAGCGAATCTCAATCAGCGAATCAGGCTATCAGCGAATCAGCGAATCAGAAATTTTGGAAACGCAGGTCTAGATTCTAGTAACATCGGTAGGGGACGGGTGCTGGCAACGGGACAAGACCCAATGAATATCTCATTCTCAGCGTCGAGCAATATGGCCAAATACCTCAGTAACTAACCTGGATGGGCGTCGCGACCCGCCTGAACAAACGTTAGAGGACTGGTCATGTACTGGCACGAAGATGCCGCCCTTCTCTTCTCTTAGGGGCAGCGGAAATTGCCTGATCACCTATTGTGCTGCCGGAAGGTGAAAGCCTGCCACCGCGGATCGTCGGAATCGAGCTATCGCCGCGGCAGTAGACAAAGACTTCGGAACTCTTCTGAAGTTAGTAGAAGCAACAAACTTCTACAAAGACATCTGCGCCTATTAGTCGCCCTCTCAATTTCTCTGCATTTGTCTTTCTTTCGCTTTCTTTTCTTTTCTGTACTCCGTATGTTTAGCTACTGCGTGCTGTGGAGGCCGCCTCTGACTCACTGGATTTGCGGCCATGCCTCTGGCAAATGCTGCCTGAGACGTAAACCTACGTAACCTGTGCCCGAGCGACACGGCGTGGTGGACGGCGTTGACGCTGTATATCACACAGACAACAGTTGGACATTGAGATGTGAGATGGTTTCTAGGGGAGAACTGGCTTGTATGTATGTACTTAGAACTTGGAAGGCCCTCGTCATGTATCCGCCACTTACCCGGGGATTAGCCCTGCCCAAAACTGGGACGCAGTGGCGTTAGATACCTACCCAACAACAACAAAAACAAACGGTATGCCAAGGTACTTCTCTTGATATGTACATGGAGGTCCGTTGCAACTTGCCACGCATTATCCAAGTTTCCCGTCGCCTGAATACACATAACACGAGCTCACGACTCACAGGCTCACAGTTCATAGAAGAGACCCCATCTTGCCGTACATCGCGAGCCTAGTCTTGACATTGCCCCAACCCGAAGGCAAGTAATCTGTAGTATGGAATGAGTCTCGGCCTCTGAACGAATACACGGCTTCAATGTTCATAGGGCAGGGATACTAAGCGTTGACGAAAGAGACGGGAACGCGACCGCCGCGCAAATTCGAAAGTCGTGATCATGCGACTCTGCGCACTTATCGCAGAGTATATCGGTATAAAGCTTCTTTCGAACAACAGCAACAAACCCTGGAGTTCGGAGTCCGGAGTCCGGATACCCAGATCGAAAGAAGAGGTGCCTCGGTCCTCCAGGGTCTAGCCTCTGAGTCTCATGTACCTATACTGCGGAGTACGGAATACAGATATCAGGGTCAAATTTCTTCGACGGCTAAATACCCTGACGGATTCCTTCATGTTTTGCGAAACCTAGTTTGATCGCCACACATCCACATGGCGCATAGGTACATAATCACGTAATTGACCTGTGAGAATCGGATACATACCCCTATCGCCGCCCAAGGCCAGGACACAGTACACTAAGCTGGCGGGAAACCGGCTTATGTGCGGGATATAGGTAGGTATGTACATAGTGCAATGCAACAAGCCTGTTCGTGACCCGTGAGCCGTGCCGCATCGTTCATTGTCCCTTCGCCAGGAATCCTCTTCGGCTCTTTCTCATTAGATCCATCGATCTTTCTGCTGCGTTCGACCGGGCCTGTAACGGAGTTGCTCAAAACCGTGATTTTCGCTGGTTTATGTTGAAAGTGTATGTTGAAAGTATATGTTGAATTATCAGAGCAAACAAATCAGATCACACATAGCTTGCTCGCAAGTGAGCAACAAGCATTTTTCCAAAGGTGGCTAGGTAGCTAGGTAGCTAGGAAGGAAACAAGGTGCGCAGATCGCTGTGCCGTCTGATTTGTGGCCTCGGACTTCTTTACTACCTCAAGAGTCTTATTGGCCGCAGAATCGTTGGACGAGGACGTCGGATTCCTTGCCCACCGCGAGCCCAGGTTCTAACACGCCTCCGCTGTGACCTGTCCGCCGCCTATACCTCATGTTGACGGCGGCTGTGAACTCGGTGCCAGTGAGCCTCTCAAAGTACTCTGATCAATACCGTGAGTAGGGGAAAGGACGCTGGAAGCTCCTGTTTTTCGTAGCGACATCGTTGCGCCTGCTGCGGGCTGGGTGCCGCTGTCCGATTTGAAACTCCGCAATGATTCGAATGTCGTTAAAGGGCGAAGATCTGGAATTGGCTCGCATATGAATTGTGCTGCCATCGCTGCGCCATATGGAAACACCACGTTGTTGTATAATTCGATGGAAAGACTACGAAAGCATGATGATAAAATATGATGCCTTCGTTGAGTTGATGGTGTTGGCGTGACAGGAGCGTTATGACCGAGGCCCGGCCCACTGTTCAGGAACTTTTTTCGGCAGAAACTTCTTTGACGAAATCTCGATGTATACCTAGTTTACTTTTGTTTACTTTGTAATCAGCACGAGCGCCTTCAGCATCAAGCAATTTCTTCCTTCTCCCTCGGCAAGCAACGTTTTGTTCTGAAGTATCGTCTTCAACGGTCGATTCTTCGCCCTGGCGGTCCTCTGCAGGTTGAATCCCATTGACTTTAATCAATGGGATGTCAATGGTTCTCCGTCCTGCTTCCTCGAGGCAAGGATCAACTCACTCCGCAACATAAAGGTCTTCGATCAGTTGAAGTTGAGCTGGTGAGTCGTCCTCGGCAAAGCGAACATCTCTCGCTCGCACCGGCCTCTGTTCGCTGGGCAGGCAAATTCTCGTAGAGTCGACACTTGGGGCCTTCCATCCCGACTGGTCTGCCGATCTTTGCTCTCGGGGCCATCTTCTGGGCTTTCACACGACGTTCGTCGGGAATCCGCACGTATGCGAGACATTTTCAGGTTCTCAAATATCGAATGGAAGCATTGTTCTGAAGACAACGTATTTTGAATACGGCCTCTTGTGGTGACGCGCCGTCTTTATTTCCGGTACGGAGTAATAATAAGTCGGAAGCAAATTTGAAATTACCCATGTACATACCTGTGATTTTGGCCTGACGTCTGGTTGGTCCAGTACAGGGCCTTGTGACCCACCCATCTAGAACCTTCTGGTTCCAACCAAGAAGAGACAATGACACCCAAGATGGCGCCCCCTTCCTGCCATCAACTTCACTTAAGATCGATTGTCCGTCGTTTTGAGTTCCGTGATCGAGACTTTCTAAAACCACTCTGAGCCGCAACCCCATCGAACAGGGAAAACCGCGAAAGAACGCGAGGAAACTTTCTTTCTTGATTCACTCTTCACGTCACTTCAAGTCACGGAGTGCGTGATTAGAGACGAGCTTCAAGAATGACAATGGCGTCTCGGTCACGCCATGCGAAACATGAATCAAAATGAGCAAAGTTGAAACATTTGGTCTACGACCCACGGGCATAGCCTCTGCTATCCCAGCCTCAGGGGAGCGAGAAGGAAACCCGATGACATTTTATGCTTCCCGCCTTTTGAATCGCCGTGTGAGGCGTCCTCCGGCTGCCAACATTCTTTTTCTTCCGATTCAGCATTTCTCATTGTTTACCCTGCCCTGGTGCGTCAATCCACCATTAGGTGCTATCGTGAGACGTGATATGGTGGCCAAAGTTCCAAACACAGCGTCGTAACACAACCGACTCAACTCTGGGATTGCCATCGCGATTCGACGCATCCTGTGCTGGACTGACTTGGCCACTCTCTTTCAATTTCCTACGCGGTGCACTCATTTCGAGACGTTAAGCGCAAGTTCGTCAGTCGTGGCGCCAACTTGTTTCTAGACACTGTGCTGCGTCCCGGGGTCAGCGACTCAGCGATTTGACTGGCAGCTTTCTGTCGCAAGAGCTCGGTGCTGGACTACGTTATCACGAGCACGGCGAGCAACAAGGTCTATGTACTTCCCAGATGGAGATGATGGTGCGCGCCAAGGCCATGGGATGTACGGTTGCCGAAGTGCTTATTAGTGTCACAGTGTCGCTGCCTATTTCCTTTGTGGACAGGTCATATGCCGAGAGCAAGCTGGCCGCCTGCTCAGTGCTGGCGCCCCGGTGAAATTGTCAAGTATGGCTCAAGATATGAGTCAAGGACCGACATCGAGCTGCTTTCTCGCCCCCTTTCTCTTCTGCGTTCCTTGTTCTTTGTTTCCATATCTTTTGGTTTGCCGCTCTCTTTTTTCTCTTTGCTTTTGAAGGTAACTCCTTGTCCTTTCTCATACGGACCAAACAACCAACAAACTTCTGATATGCTACATTATACGTCCGTTTCACATCGTGATGGACAAGATCACTCCCGATTGTCCTTCTTAAGACGGCCGCAAGTACACGCATCCCCTTGTACTTTTTTTCATTCTTCTTCTGTCCCCGAACGACAGCCGTCTCATGTGTATACCACGCTGTTTATACCACGCAACTAGAAGGACCTGCCACGGCAAAAACACTGGCCGCTGCCTCTGTTGCAACTTGCACTCTCCGGCCCTCTCAACGGAATAGGTATTACTACGAGCTCTACCATGCACAGCCTCATCTATACCCTCGCAGTCATTCATCATACCTTCATTCGGTCTCAACGCCACGATGAATCGTCGATGATCGCTCTCACCCCAAATCTTCTGAATTTAGCTAGAACCGCTGGGCAGGTTGCATTTTGCAACATATAAGTCGGAAGGTCGTTGACTTTTTTGTCCTCGGAAAGAAGTTCAAAACTTTCGTGACCGAGTGCCCAAGGTCTAAGGATGAATCATGAACGCAAGCCATGAGTCGCGAAGTCGAGAAGTATTCAGTGGCGGAAACTCGAGTCTCGGACTCTCGGAACGAGGCAGCCTGGTCCCTGGAGGGATGAAAGCCCATTAAAGGATCCCCGAAGCACAAAAACATGATAATTTATTTGATGGCACATTGGCCAATGGCAAGTCAGTGAATGAAGGAAGAGTCTTATTGCATTCCTCAATACCTGTAACGGCCAGTCAGTGTGCTTCCAACTGAGCTACACACCCCACACAACTTACAAGGATACGATTTCAAGACACTGCTTGTCTTGGAATCAGCACATTTAGGCGACTATGTGAGACTCCGTCACAACTAACAAGTGACAATGCCTATGTGGATATGACATGGGAAAGGAAGTTGGGAACAGATTCAGTGGTATCGTAACGTTTAGTATAATTAGACGCCTTCCATCCATATCTAGGCTGATATAATGTTTCCATTGTCCAAATACAGAAAAGATATCGCCCAAAAAACAAGAGCCGGGTATGATAACGTAAACGAACTAATAATGATGGAATTAAAGTTCATCACTCGGTAGTTGCGAAACAGTCATCGTGAGTGCCTTGATTCCCTCGGGAATAGTCCTGGTCTCTACAAACTCTTTGTTCATATGTCGGTCGTACAATGTGATCCCTTCTCCAATAACAAGTTGAACCACCGTCCTTGAGTCGTTCTGGTTGTGGATCTTCAATTGTTTGACAAACCACTCCGTAACACTTTGGCCTTGTCTTCGGATAACACGACTCGCCATGATGAATGAGACTGAAACGCCTGCTATGACGACTGCTGCCGCATCAGCTACAGTAGGCATCAAGATAGTCGCGATAGCGCCGTTCATGCGTTTGTCTAGTTCCAACGATGGCACTGTATCGTCTCGTGATGTGATTCTGTTACGGTCCAAAACACGTCAGTCATGTGATTGTACCGGTGGGAACGGAAGTGGTTCGCGGAAGTATATAGGTCGGCGAATTCGACTTACTCTGGAGCCGCAACAACCGCAACGGCATTTTCAGGGTTGAGTGACGCGTCATCCTGATCGATTTGTTGGTCCGTGAGAAGTTGAACTGATCCGGTGGCCATTGCCGCAACTCCGGAAGCAAAGGTAAGTGCGTTGAGTAGTCTCATCTTGAACAACGGGTGATGCGATCGCCGATGAATGCGAAAAAAAGCCAGGTCAGCCAGTCTCGACCCTTCGTCGATGGAACATGGTATTGGCTTTATATGTAATCCGCATGTATATAATCCGAGATCTCATCTGCTACTGATCCTTGGCTAGTGAGGTAGGTACTGTACTCCGTTGCCGTTGTACGGAATAATCGGGAAGTTTCACTTGGAGCGTTATCCACTTAATCTGCCAAACTTTCTACAATGCGAACCTTTTATCATCTATGTAGCATGGATGCCAGCCAATGAAGCCATCAACACCCCTTGCCATCGGTTAGAATCGCTGGCCACGATATGGACGTGCGGCCACGTGCCGCAAGTTGTCACCGCTGCCCTCAAGTTGCACCGCAGCAGTAACAACCAATTCTCAAAATTGAAAAGGGAGCTATCGCAGTGAACACAATCTGCACTTGCCTCTCTCTTTCCCATCTTGAATCCTCTCTTCATCACAATTTATACACTGCAACACACGGGATTTGCACGTCTAACGTATCTATACGGAGTAATAATGATAACCTACCTAATACGAATTTCCGGGGTTAAAAGCCAACCCGCGCCGATGTGTCAGAGGCCCGGATACCAGCCATGGCCCATCAAACCCCCGTTACCCATATGTAGGTAGCCTGTAGGTATGTATGTACCTACCTCTATAAAAAGCTTGACAGAATAAGTGGATAAGCTCCAACTGAAATTTAGGAATTAATACTCCGTACGGTAGTTGCCGGTCGGCGCGGTACCTACTACCATCAATTGGCAAACTCAACCCAGACCTTCATCCTCTTATGATCGAGTGTATCAACTGACCCTGAGTCCCTGACCCCTGTTACATACCTGACCGTCTCAACCACCTTCCAAGTCTTGACCCTCTCGCTGGCCAATCATCTTCGAGACGAAGTTTTGACAAGGTCAGGTATGTACCTATGCAATTACCGTATCTCACCCCATTATTAACACTAACGGTCCGGACGGCGGAGGCTCACTTTCATGTCACTTTGCAGCCAATAGTGTCGCAACTTTACGAGGAGTACATCGTCGGGACCTGTACCGCCGATCGCCGCCGTGACATAGAGGAACATCAAATTACCTAACTACACGGCGTGCTTGATTGAGAACCGAATCTTCCTGCACTACCGACTTCGCCTTAGCCTAAGATCAACCTTTTTCTTGCGCTTGATGATGAGCAAATAATTTATTTCGCAAGTTGGCTCGAGATCGAAATAACAACAATTGCCTTTGTGAATATAAGAGCAATTGAACGCTCAAGACCGAACTTCCTTGTTTTGAGCTCGACGATTGTGATTGCCCAAAGACGTAGGTGAGGTAATTAGTTCCTAAGCCCAATTATTGACCGTTGTCACAAGGCCACAACCGTAACATGAGATGCAGTAAGAGGCTTTCCACAGCTAGGCTAAAGTCTTTTCGAAATCGGAAACCGAAACACGTTGCAATTTGCCCAAAAAAAAAACAGTGACCGTGTACGGTGTATCACAGACTTTACAGTTCATTATTAGAAAGAGGCGTCACAACAAGTAAAAAGTTATTGGCTCCCTCGGGAGGATCCATGAGGCCCTGACGTTCGCTCTCAATGTGTTGGTTTAGCATCTCGACCCCGTTTGCAACTGCCTGAATGGCTATGCGCCCGGCGTTTTCGTTGTGGTACCCTATACGTCTGACATAATAATCCCTAACTCTTGTGCCTTGGCTTATAATATAGCGGTACGCCATGATGAACGAAATTGAGACGCCAGCTATGATGACTGCGCTCGGATTAGCCGCATTAGGTCCACCAGGAAAGCGGACAGTCGCAGAAGCGCCGGGTTCTCGTTTCTCTAGTCCGGACGATGACACGATCTCGTCCCGGGGTGTAAGTCTGCTTCCGGATAAAACACGTCAGTCATGTGATTGTATTGATGGAAAAATTAAGTTGTTCGCACAGGTAGGTGACAGGTCGGCGGCATCGACTTACTCTGATACCGGAACGACAGCATTTTCAAGGTTAAGCGACGCGTCACCCTGAACGGTCTGTTGGTCCGCGAGAGGTTGGACCGGCCCGATGGCCAGTGCCAAAACTCCGGAAGCAAAGGCGAGTACGGTGAGAAGTCTCATCTTGTGACGGATGGAATGGATACGAGTTCACGATGGAATTGAGAAGAAGTACAAGTGCTGTGAGAGATCAGGCATGTTTAGTGTCAGTCTCTGTCAGCGGTGAGCGGAAATGGTCTTGATTTTATAGATACATGATCGTACAGCAATCTCATGATCTCATCCACTGGCCCTTGACTACCTGGTAGTTAGTACTAAGTACTTAAGTCACCGATATCTACGGAATACTGTACGTGATCCTTTCTACCGATGCTGCACAGCGAAACTTCAAACAGCGAATCAGCGAATCTGAAATTTTGGAAATGCAGGTCTATTGTACTGTCACTCTGGCAACATCGGTACGGAACCCAAAGAATATGGAAATACGCCTCAGCATCGAAAAATTTGGCCAAATGCGTCAGCAACTACCTGGAATGGGCGTCGTGACCCACCTAAACAAACCTTATGTCAAGGACTTTCTAGCACAAAAGAATGCGCGCAGCCGTCTGGCCACTCTGATGTGCAGTAGACATCCCTATATCCTGCGACAGACTTCTATTGATATATACATGGAGGTCCGTTGCAACCTGCCACACACTATCCAATTTTCCCGTCGCCTGAATGCGCGTAAACGGTAACACGAGATCACTACTCACAGGCTCACAGTTCATGATCGAGGAAGAGACCCCCATCTTGCCGCACATCGCGAGCCTCGTCTTGACATTACCCAAACCCGAAAGCGAGAGGTATTTTATGGTATCCAAGAGTCCCGGCCTCTGAACGAACACGCGGCTTCATAGAGCAGGGATACTAAGCGTTGACGAAAGAGACGGGAACGCGGCCGCCGCGCATATTCGTGAATCGTGATAATGCGGCTCTGCGCAATTATCACAGGGCAAAGCGGTATAAAGCGCGTCCACTCTTTGGTGCCCGTGCTGCAGCAACAGACTCCGGAGTCCGGATGCCCAAATCGAGAGAAGAGGTACCTATGTACATCCAGGCCCTGAGTCTTCACACGGAGTACAAACCTATCTTTGGTACATATGTAGCGACTTAACGAGAAGAGAAGTAAACTTACGCATAAGTTTGTTCATGAGATGCTTTTGCAACCACTTCGGGTTAGTCGCTGAAACGTATCTTGATACTCAGGCCGAACGGCGCATATAAAGTTAGGTAAAAGTTCTTAGACGGCTAAAAGCCTTCACGAATCCTTTTGTATCCGCAACTTCCTTGATGAGGGCCAGATTGATTCCGTTGCATACATACATACCTACATACCTACCTATGTACTCTGCTGGTTCGATTGCCACACACCCATGCGTCGTGACTCGTGAGCCGCCGGACCAGTGTGCCAGATCCGTCAAACTTGCTGCTGTGTTCGGCCGGGCCAGCGGCGGAGCTGCTCAAAATCGTGATTTCCGCGGTTTGATGTTGAAAGTGTATGTTGGATTATCAAAGCAAAACAAAGTCGGATTGCAAAAACCATATGCAATTTAGCAATCATCATTTATCTAGAGGAGGTGGCTACGTAGCTAGGAAGAGGAGAAGGTGCGTAGGCGGCTGCGCCATTGGATTCGTGGCATCGGAGTTTTTGACTACCCATGTCCATTGTCAATTAGTGAATGCCACCATATCTCGTCAAGAGTCTCATTGGCCGGAAATCCGTTGAACGAGGACGCCAGGCTCTTTGCCCACCAGGTTCTTACAAGTTATATATACGTCTGAAGTTCGGATGAAGCCGCTGCGTGCCGCCGTCCAATCCAATCCAAAGCTTCTCAATGATTCGAATGTCGTCGTCGAAGGGCGAAGATCTGGAGTTGTCTCACATACAAAGTGTGCGTCCATCGCTGCGCCGCGTGGAAACATCACGTCGTTGTAAAATTCGATGGAAGCGTTACGACGCTGCGAAAGACATGGTGATGAATCATGATGCCTCAAAGTCAAATCGATGAGTTCGAACTTCGTTGGGTTGATGGCGATGCCGTTGGGCTTTTTTGACCGACCCACTTTCCAGAAGCTTTTTGGGGCCGAAACTTCATTGGTGAGAACTCGATATGTACCCAAGTTTACCTATTTGTACTCCAGACTTGCATCTAGTTCTTCGAAATATCGTCCAGCCACCACAGAAAAGCGTTCAAAACGCTGTAAAGCGCTTAGTTGAGACTGCAAGCGCGTTTACTTCCAACCGTATACCTAGCCTTTGCGCCTTGGGTTGAGAAATGCATTGATAGGCTATGATAGCGTCACATTATCCCCAATCATAGCCGAGAACGCACGCAGAGAACACAGGTGCGCAATGGCCGCGCAAAGATCTTCATGTTCAAAGACTACATCGTGCTTTTACATATGGTTCGCCATCGATTGGATATTGGAGTATGTACACCCATCGGCCGACGAACGTCGAAAACTTTCGCACCGTCTGGAGGCATCCAAGGTCCGATATTGACTCTTTCGGATTTTTTGCAGCCCTTTCAGCTCTTCCGGTCCGCAGTGGGAATGATACTTGATCATATTCTTATCCTTGTGCCGAATGCTGGGAATTCCGACTTTTGTGTCAGAACTCAGCTAAGTTAGATGCCTCAAGGATCAACACGATTCCTGGCCCCTAGGCCTGTTCTTCCTCATAGTAATTCCTTCCTGCCGGATGTGGCAATGTGGAGATCATCTTTTCGAGTGTTCTCTCGATGACTACGCCTTGGCAGCGACGCCTCGCGATGCCTCTTCTTCATCGAAACTATTGACGACTTCCTCATTGTTTGAAGCGTCTTCAAATTATCTAGGAATTATAGCATCATTACGTATGCTTTGTTCTGATGATTACGGATCTCCCTTTGACTGGACTTGCTGAGCAGTGGGGGAGAGGGGAAGAAACCGCCTCCACCTTAAAGGTGATGGTGTTGTTTAGTGGTGTCACCGCCTCAAGCCTGTGTTGTCATCGTTAGTGGAATCAACATCTCGCTATCGCGTTGTGATTATCTTCAACGGTTAATTCTTCGCTCTGACGCTCTTCTGCAGGGCGATTGTCCTTCTTGACCGTTGTCTTAATAATCAGAACGTCATTGATTCAACGACCTGCTTCCTCGAAGCAGGGATCAATCAGCTATGTATCGTAAAGGTCATCGACGGGTTGAATCTGAGGCTTTGAGCTGGTGAATTGCTTTCATCAAAGTGTACATCTCTTCTCGTACTAGTCTTTCTTCGCTAGGAATCCAAGTCATCCTGCTTAGTGATCAAATTGTTTGACAGAGCAGCAAAATTGAAACGTTGAACGGGGTTCTTCATCCCGGGTGCCTTAACGTCGAGATGTTGGACGTCCACCTGGCACCGATATTGCGCAATTGTCGAACCGGTGCCTTTTGAGACCAACAGGTCTTTGTGACCATACATAACGACTCCAGTCTCCTCCATGTATGGGGAGCCCAGGAGAGATCATATTGACCTCTGTTTCTGGCGCATACTGAACGTCTGACAGTTCCAGGAAGCCGTCACCCACCGGGAGACGTAAATTTCTGACCCCTTCGGCATTGAGATGTTGGCTGTTGCTAGCCAATATTGGTGAGGCATTATTATTCTTGTTCAGGCAAATGAACCACTAAGCACTTGGTGATATTGAAGGTGTGAGTGCTACACCCTGAATCAAGAATGCTATCATTCTTGGTTAGCCGATCTTCGGTGTTTGCGTACATGGTAAACGAGTTTGTGTTTACTACAGCCACCAATGAAAGATTGCTCCCAGCGTCGACGATATCTGGGGATGCAGCATAACTTGAAAGAAGCAGCAGTCGTGAAGTCGGTATTCTCTTGCGACAACCCCCATTCAGGCGCCTGTTCCGGATGTCACTTCCAGCAATTCTTAGCGTTGAGCATCACTAAATGACCCTCTTCGTATTTGGGTGATTCGGAAAGTCGCTTGTCCGCTCAAAGTTCAATGTCTTGTTGAGTTTGCTCGAGTCTCGGATGACAGGTTGTGCGCCGCTTTGATGATAGCCATCCGTACCTGATTAGGTAGGTAGTTGGCAAAAATGGAGTCATACGTGAGGATGGAGAAGCTGTGTTATCATACTCCGTAGGTATGTACGCGAATTCGACTGTCGACAACAGGCCTTACCAATTAGATATCTCATAATTGGCCGTCGGCGGCACAACATAGGCTTAGGTGCCACTGTCTCTAATCACCGCAACGACTGACATGAATGTCCAATCCACATTTGTTCAGCGGCAAAGCATTTGCGAGCTGGGTTCTTCGCTGGATTTGAGGAGCGGTGAACGCACGGACCGTCCCCCAAAGCAACGGCAAATATGCGTTGACATCATTGTTTGCGGGCAGCGTCTATCCTCGCGCAGTGGCTCAAATATCCTGCGAGCAGTCGGCCCCAATGAGCGTCCGCCGTCGATACTCGAGGGTTGACCAAGACCCAAATTTTGTCTTGCCAATGTAGGTATGGGCCAAGCGAGAGGAATCATTGGTGAGTGGCAGGTACCAGAGGTATGGGACGTAGCAGGGCGCCTGCTTCGATGATCAATCACGCGTTTCCTGGCTCAAAAAACTCCGTTCAGACAGGATTCAAGGTTAGAAAGAACTACGATACATATACGTACATATGTTCGACGCCGTCTTCGACGTGCAAGGGCACCGTTTCGACTTGTTCAATGCTCACTGCTCAGAATTACGGAGACGACGAGGGTTGGGTATCTTTAGACTTTTCGCAAGACTAAGAGAGATGAACAAGACTCCAAGAGGGAATCAAACTCTAGAAGACAGACGTAGGTATGTACGGAGTAGTGCCCACCCATGGGCCGCGGAGCCGCGGGTATGTACATGAGACGGATCGCCATGCCTGATGAATGCGCGTCCAGTTTGATGATGTCGCTTCGCAGGATTTGACAACCACCGTACACCTGGAAAATTTGCGTTTGGCTGATGATGTCGTATTTCTCGCATCTCTCGTGAGTCGTATGACGATTTTGAACGGACTACGGACCGAATAAATGCCGCTAGGAAGATGGTCCCTGAATCCGATACGTCAGCTCCATTAGACGACGCCGATCAGCCTGGTCAGCCTATCAGGGAGTTGAGTCTCCACCTCTCGTCTCCAGTTGCGTCCCCACTGGCGTCATTGTGCTGCAAGTCTCAATTGGATCGCGAATCAGTCGCGATGTGTACTGAGAGGTAGGTAGGTATGTATCAACAAAAAGTTGTGCGACAAAAAGATTGCAAGTCTGGTGGCAAGAAAATTTTCACATGTCTGTCTTTACGTACATACTTTCAATTTTTTCTCTACAAACCAACGATGCGTTGAGCAACGTTCACGTCGCGGGTCCATTGGCCTCGGGCCCGTTAGATCGACGGTGGGTTGCTGGCGGCAGCCCCACTTCATCGCTCTGTGGTGTCATCGTCCCCGTCGCTGCCCCTCAGTCAAGACTCAAAACGGGCCGCCAGAGAAAAGAAGAACACTGCCCCGCGATACAAAGACCGTGCCTTCGCCGCTTGCTGAAACAATTGCAACTGTTTTTTCTCCATTCCTCGTCCTCGCAAACACTGGCTTGTTTGTCAATTCGCTCAGAATGGAACACGACTCCAAGACTCGTACGAAGAATGCCGTCTTCCGCCGATCACGTACTTCAGGACTGACCCAGAACATGCAGCCAATGCCGTCACCAGTGACCCCAAGTCGTTCGCCTATGACTCTGTGCGAAACCGCTGGCCGGTTATCCTGGTGAGACGAGACGAGTCCCGAACCACAAGCTCATCTTCGAATTCAAAGACGCGATTCTGACAAATTGGACGTGTAGACTGGTGCTGTTGACGATGTTCACCGTGCTGTAGCCCAGACCGACGACGCCGAGAAGCAGGCTGAGGGCAAAAGAATTATCGAGCAGCTTGGCCAGCTTAAATATGAGGTTATGCACGACCGTGCTCTGACGTACGTTACTAGCCCAGATCGTCGCCACGTCGAAGGAGAAAAATACGCGATAAGAAGGAAGAAATGAGGCTGATATTCTGCGTGCAGTCCCATTGTTGACGATGGATTCCCTGAGGAGATCGCTCGGTACAACAAAGAAATTGAGGACCTTGGAAACCCCACATGGCTCAACGTCCCATGGCTTTTCTCAGAATGCTATATGTACCGGTACGGCAATCCTCTCTCTTTCCAGGCACGTACGTGCTGATATGCATCTCTGGCATGAGACTGATGAAGATGGCGACAGGCGTATGAGCACTTTCTTCAGCTTGAGCAAGCACTGGAAGGGTTACGACATGTTTTCTCGGCAGAAGATGGATACTTTCCGCACGTCGCGTAATGCTGTCGTTGAGTTGGCGACTCGTTACAAGGAGTTTGTCACGCAGCTTCGTGCCAGCAAAGATGTAACCCGGGACGAGGAAGCGGAGAAGCTTCTATTCACCGAGATGTTCGAAATTTGCCTCTGGGGTAACGCCACTGACCTGTCTCTTCTGACCAACCTAACCTATGAGGATATCCAGAAGCTTCAGGGAAGCAAAGCCCGCAAAGCGGCAGAGAAGAATATCTTGATTAACGACCTGCCCATTGCGTACGACACCCTCAAGAAGGCTCGTGACGAGGGCAAGAAAGAGCGTCGGGTCGACTTCGTACTCGACAATTCAGGCTTCGAGCTCTATGTCGATCTCATTCTGGCTGGCTTCCTTCTCACTTCTGGCCTCGCAACCCAGGTTATTCTCCGCCCCAAGTCTATCCCCTGGTTCGTTTCTGATGTTCTGCCTACCGACTTTGGCCTTCTTCTCAACGCCCTGTCCCAGCCCAAGGCATTCTTCGAGACCCAATCGGACGACGAAAAGCTCCAGGACAAGATTCCTGCTCCTCTGACCGACAAAGAAAGTGAGGAGCTCCTCTTCGTGTTCCAGGAGTGGGCTACCCTTCATGGCGAGGGTCAGCTCATCATGCGACCTAATCGTTACTGGACTGCCGGTGGCAGCTTCTGGCGTCTGCCTGCTGAAGCCCCCGAGCTTCACGAGGAAATGAAGGGTGCCGAGCTCACCATATTTAAGGGTGACTTGAACTACCGCAAGCTCACGTGCGATGCTCATTGGGACCCTACAACTCCTTGGACCACTGCCCTCGGCCCAATGGGGCCTGGATCCGGTATCAATGTCCTATCCCTGCGAACTTGCAAGGCTGATGTTGTTGTTGGCCTTCCTGCTGGCAAGGACGAGGAGTTGAAAGCCACCGAAGGTGGTGGAGGTGACTCGGGCGCCAGAAGATGGGCTTTCCATGGCAAGTGGGCCGTGGTATGCCTATCAAAAGGATCATAAGTACAAAAAAGCAAAGAGGCGCATATTAGAGACTTGAAGAGTCGTATGGGGCTTTCAGATTCCCTTGACTTTCACGAATGACTATAGATTTGGACATGAGGGACATTATAGACCTGGAATTTTTGTACAAACACGCGTGGGCACACCACCAAAAACTAAAATATAGAAACTCTCAAAGCTCTATCCATCGTTCTTGTTCAGCCAGTCAGCCGAAGTCCCCATATAGCGCAGTGACAAAAACGATGAAATCAGGCGGATTTGACATGGTAAGAGCCCACATCAGAAGGTAACGCCGATTCCGAAGACGGCACCAAGTACAAAGGCGGCTCTGCATATTCAGGCGGTTCAGCATAAGACGGCGGTTCTTCATATCCAGGCAATCCCGAATCCGAAGGTGGTTCCTCCCCATACGAAGGCACTTCCGATCCCGAATAAGACGGAGGATCAACCGCATATGAAGGCACGACCGCCTCGCTCGTCGGATCCGCATACTGGGGCAATCCCTCCTTGCTTGAAGTCATCCCCTTGCTGAAAGTGGCCTCCCTCGTGCCTGTCACAAACGTTGTAGGAGAAACTACGGTCTGTGTGTCATCTTCTCGACTTGTCGCGACTGTACTCGCCGTGGATGCATCAAAGAGAATCGTGACACTGGCACTGGAAGTGCTAGGAGTTGAGCCGCCGTCTTCCACAGCAGCAGAAGACGGGATAGCAGGCGCGGGAAGGACCACCGTCGGAAGGAAGTTATCGACGCGTCGCTCCGAGGCTGGTAGCGGCGGGCTCTGGATCTGGTCCTGGCCTGGGATGCTGGGGGCGGGGTAGCAGGATGCTGCGCACCCTGATACAGTGGTTGTGGTTGTGACAGTGATGATGGTAAGTGCTGCGGCGGCGAAATGGGCTCTGTAGTTTGAATTCTTAGCTTCTATTTCTACTTTGGTTTGCTAGATGTGCTGCTACATGGGCTTGACAAGTTATGTGGTGATGACTTAGAGAAGAGATGAGATGAGATGAAGGAATGAACGAACCCTAGCCCGAGGGCGAGAAGCGCTATCATCGTTTTTTTTAAAAAAGCACTAATTGAGAAGCAGAACGATAGATATTAGAATGAGTATTTCGCAATGCTGTGGTTAAGCAGATCGACTTCCGGGGAGCTTCGTCTTCGGGGAGGAGGGCTCGGACACGAGGCCGGCAGTTCGTTCCCTTTTATAATTTGATACGATAGGCGACGGGGACAGAGATTTTTGAGAGATGTCGCTGAGCTTGCTTTCACGCGTAGTGCCAAGAGCAAGCTACCAGGATACCTTCGCGGGCCTGTATCTCCGCAGGTTGAGATTACATGCTGTTCTCTTGGCGTCGTCGCTTTTGGGAACACTTTCTGAGCGTATGCCCTAGAGGGAGTCATCTTGGTGTGACGACTCACTAGAGCACAAGGCGGAGTAGCACGGTGTATGTCATGCATGGGAATACTAATGCGAGAAAACTACCGGCTCGGTTGTGTAGCTCTGAGCTGTGAGATCTTGCTTCCGTTTGCCTTGTTTCTCTTGGCTATCGGGAGTAACAGATGCACGTCAATTATCGAGGGCTCGGGATAGGGTCCTTGAGATCTTGGAACAATGCGTGACGCGTCACGACGCATATAGGTACCCGTTCATACGGTTCAAGTTATTTCTGTGGTGCTCTGCGACGAGAGGAGGATGTTGGATGCTGAGAATACGACGGGGCATGGAAACGGGAAGCTGCGGCGATGGAGACAGTGGAAGTTAGTCGGCGAAAAGAGAAGGGGAGTTTCACATTCTTGTAACGAGTAGGCTATCTTGTGTGACGGAGATAGCGTGACTGAAGGCGCACAGAGATGCTGGCTATGCTAAACGGGATGAAATAGGATATGTCTCATGGAACCACACTGAATCAATTACACGAGACAAGGAAACTGTAAACAGTTCTTTGCACGGGGAAAGCTGCCATGGTTTTTAGGATCCGATGAAGAGACAAACTATTTACATGGAGGCCTTAAGGATCTTGAAAGCATCGTCGCGGCCGCCTTGGAATCGAGATTCCGCCGTCTTCCAGTTGAGTATATTCCAGATGTTGTTGACGTAGGCAGCCTTGACATTCAGGTACTATAAGTGACACCAAAGTGAGCATTGAGTAACCAAGAAGAAGCGCAGAAAAAAACAAACAAGGGAAACCCCGGGTCAATAGAATTGATAAACAGTCTCATGCGAGAGTCTCATACCTGTAAGTAGTACGCATGCTCCCACATGTCGACCCCCAAGATGGGAACTTCACCACCAACAACCGGGTCTTGGTCCTTGGTCATCACGATACGGAGCGCCTTGCCATCCTTGACCAGCCACCCCCATCCACTCCCCTGCACTGCAAGAAGGGCATTGGCGAAAGCGGCCTTGAAGTCGTCAAAGCTGCCCCACGTCTCAGCTATGGCAGCCATCAAGGTTGGTGCGCTCTGTGGGTTCGCCTCCGCCGAGCTGGCCGGGGCCAAGTTCTCCCAAAAGAGCGAGTGATTGATGTGGCCACCGCCGTTGAATCGGACGATATTCTGAAGGGCGATTTGTGCCACAATGTCGTTGGATGACGCTGCGGCGGCACAGGACTTGAGAGCGTTGTTGAGATTGGTCACGTAGGTCTGGTGGTGTTTTCTGTGGTGTAGCTCCATGATTTGGGAGGAGATAGTTGGTTCCAATGCCTGTGAGAGAGCCGAGGCGAAGTTTGAGCGAGGACGTCAGTTTCGCTTCGGCTATTTTTGAAGGATGTATTCATCTCATGAGGCAAACGTACATTGTAGTAATAGGGCAGCTCGGGGAGCTTGTAGATTTCGTAGGACATTGTGACACTGAGTCGATGACTGTATTGCGGCGAGGGGGGAGATTGTAGGGTTCAGGAAGGACAAAGTTGTGACAGCAAACTGAGATATGCGAAATCTGAATATAAAGCTTCGAAGATCAAAAGGAGGGGTAAGGAGAATGAGAGGGAGAGTCTCACATGCCTACATAATCATTATCCCCGAGAGGCCAGCGCACGTCGCACGCAATTCGCCACATTAGGTACCAGGTATATACATCTAGGAGTGTGTCCGGAAGGAGGATCCACCTTATTCGTTGTTTTGGCCTGTGATGTTCTATTCAAGCTTCTCTTTCCGGTTAATCATACATACTTTCTACAGGCTACCTACCCCTCATTTGTCGCCATCCTGATTCAATTATCATTCTTTCTCGTTCACTCAAGATGATGTTATTCGGGCATTTTCCGAAGATCATATCCGGATATTCAGATTTTTGTTCTTGTCATGAGATCAGTTTGTTCAATCAAAGGGTGTGAAGAGTTAGGAGATCGCTCCTCAGTATCTATGAAGTTCTTTCACATCAGTGTTCTTATTCTTTCAGAGCAGTTAGATCCTGCAAGTATTTGTGGGGTAGATCTTTCTGTCGGTCCACGATCACTGTTTGACTTCTTTTATTTTAGCTCGGACGAGACGGAAAGGAGAACGAACAACGTCAAAGTGTTGTCGTCGGGATGGCGATGTGCAAGGAAACGCTCGTGAAAGCGTCACGCCGTGCTTTGACTTGATTGGGAGCATTCCTGCGCAAACTTGCTCAACGACGAAACTGCCGAAAAAGGAAGATGGGTCACTCACGCCAGAGCCGTGATTGGCTGACTGCAACACAGTGGCCACAGGTACATGCATAGGTAGGTACATAGGTACATACATAACAGGTGCACCTTGATAGGTACCTACCTACCTTGGTAGCCAAGTTCCAACATTACTCGAACTTTGACCTCATGACCGGGTGAGTCCGAAACCCGCACTGGCGTTTCTAAGTGAGCGGATTTGCGCATTTCTGGCATCCGCTAAATAAGCGCGCGCTTCATGTCTTGGGAACATTGCTGTCTTTGTATTAGAGAGGTCGAAAGCCGCAATGGTTAAAATGAAATTCAGGCGAAACCGCAAACTCATTCATTCTCATCACCATCCTTAACAACCATGTGCGGATCAGACATCACCAATCGACCGCGGGGAGGAGCGCTGGCGGCTCTCACATCGGCAAAGCGGGAACTCTCGTGCCATCATATTTTGGAAGGTGATCTTGCATTTCACACGCCAGGACAGCCAGACAGCTGTCAAGCCACGCATGCAAGGTTCACGCCAAGCGAACAGTGCAGCCTCGGTGAGCTTGATAGACTACGTGTGGTCATACAGTTGGTGTTTCCCCGTCACAAGACACGTCTCACAGGCTCATCACACTGACATGTGAAAAAGTTCGATGGGAGACATGACGAAAGCCGCTGAGGACTGTGGGTTATTCCGCCAGTTTACGCTTTGCAACGCGCGCACTTCAAGACGCTATTTCGAATTGCCTCTCGATTCACCCCTGTCTCTTGAAGTGGGAAACAACGGTATTATCGGGAGGAGAGTATCCTTGTCCTTGGATACGCGGTCTGGATCCGAGGATCTGGTGGCAGAGGGCATCGTGGGATTTAACTTCTTGGAGATGGAACGTCAGTCGTCTATTTGATTGCCAAGTTTCAACAATCAATCGATCGATGCTTGGGCAGCCACGACGGACCGACGGTTTATGCTCTTCAGCACACTTTCAACGAGACGCAGCAACCGGCTACCGCAGGGCAGTCAGCTCCACGATGGTGCCATGCAGACGACAAGGTCGAAGTAAACGGCGACGTCTACCATTAGCTCGCTGCTCTACGGTCTACCAGTCTGGTATCGCAATCAATGATGTTAGGGAGAGTGCCATGGCTGGTTATGAGCTGTAGAAGTGATCAGTCCATGCTTTTTTTTTACGACTAAACGAGTCAATGATCACCCAACGCAAATTATTCTTTTCGTCCTGGGAATCGCAATGTTGAGCTTGACTGTAATTTTTTGTGCATTTCCGCATGCGTCTGCGCTATAACAAGACCACATACCATGCCGCAGTGGGAAGAATACATAGATAGGACTGAGGGGTAGATTAATCATTAAGGGTCTTCAAGCTAGGCAGGTAGCGACTCTAGAGTGGAAGTATGTTTTCCAAACTGCCTATTTGCTAATTTCTGTAGCGAACGTGTGAATCAGCCATCAATCTTCCATCTTCCTTTGGTGCTCACCGGTGTGCACGTGTCAAGTCATCGCTCGCCGTCGCCACCATCTGTGACGCTGACGCACCAGAAACTTCAGTCCTGGCATCATGATTTGAGCTTTCGCACTATCTGATCCAGCACCATAATTAAAGCCTTCAATTCCTCCACGGTGTTGTAATGAACCAGACTAGCTCGAAGGACGCCGTCTTCTGTCAATCCGATGACATCCTGTACGGTACGAGGCGACCAGCAATCGCCACTGATGAGCCGAACATTGGACGTTTCATGAATTTCTCGGGCAACCCTGTCAGAAGAGACACCATTGACGGAAAAACTGATGAGGGAGACCCTCTTGTCTGGTTCTGCTGTTGGACACCCATACACAGTGTAGAGATCAGGATTGGACGTCAAATAGTTCAGAAAATGAGCCGTGATCGCTTCCTCATGGGCAATGATGGATTCCCAACCGACATGGTCGACAAGATGGTCAATAACGGGAATCACGGCGTGTTCCAACTCAATGCAGCTATTTCCGAGGCCAAGTCTCACACACAACGCCGTCGGGTCGAAAAAGTAGTGGTTGAGATTGTTCAAGTAGCGTTTCTGCACAGTTCGGCGTGCGTAAATCTGTGCAATGTGCGGACCAAAGACCTTGTACCAACTGAAGACGTAAAAGTCAACTCCTAGCTGCTTTACGTCGATGGGACGATGCGGTGCCCAAGCTACTCCATCGACTGATATCAGAGCTTCAGGGATCGAATGGACTAGCTCTGCAATCTCCTTGATGGGTTCGATGGTGCCTGTTATATTCGACACATGGCCGCAGCATACTAGACGGGTCTTGGAGGAGAGAAGCGGCCGAAGCGTTTCGACTGTGAGTTTTGGGTCTTTGTTGTTGCCTATCCCACCAGCTGGTGCCCACCACTTGATGGAGAGGCCGAGGCTCTTTGCCAGTGCAAGCCAAGCCGTTACGCCGGCTTCATGGCAGAGAACAGACACTATTATCTCAGAATCTGGGGTCAGATTTGGTCCCAGAGAGTTGGTGAGGGTCTTCAACAGCCCCGTCGTAGAGGAGCCAAATGCTTTTCCGAAACGCTGGTCAGCAACACTGATAGTCCCGGAGCTGTGTGCGAATCATCATGAAAGAGCCAAAAGTCGACGGATGTCATTGACGTGAATGTTTCATACCAATTTCGTCAGGCTCAGCGTTCATGAACGAGGCAAGCTTCTTATAGTTCGCAGTCCGCGCATTTAGTTCGGTCTGGCTTTTTGAGTCCAGTCCTCGAAGATTCATGTGCGGCGCAGACATGGTTCGCGCAATGCTAGGCGCCCGACGGTTTAATTCAAGAGCAAGGGACGTGAGAAGTTATTATGGTGCGACTCACCTATCAATCACGCCTCTATGCACCAGAGCACCAGAGCCATTGTTCAAGCATATCGAGCCCTTTTCGAGGCCCGGGAATTGCTTACGAACGGCATCGACTGCGAATTTAGGTATACGTCTTGGGATGATCATGACTAGAAGTGTATCGTCGTGAAACAACTTGCAATTGCAGGAATATGAAACGAGAGAACCAGATGTAAAGATTTGGTGGCAATTGAAAGGCAAAAAAAGTCAAATATGTGCTGTCGGGTGCGTCTCCGTCGTCATCGATGACACCCTTTCGCGAGTACGAAACGAGAGCCTCCGGATGAGTGAGAGCACAAGCAGGCCAAGTAATTATCATGGGCCTTCTTCGATGGCACTTCTATATGATACTCGTTAATGAAAAGCGCGATTGTGATCTAAACCTAAGCACCTTGTGCCGAGCGTGATCCGAACCGACAATACCCTCCTTACCTCGTGTTGTCTGGTCCGAGTCGGCCTCAATCAAGGCAGTCCGAGGCCGTCCGTCGCATTACAGACTCTTTTGGCCCGTCTTTTTGCTATATACTCCGTACACGAGTAGCCGAGTTTTTGGTCATGCAAAGCTCATGCAAAGCTTTATCAGTCTGCTTACCGATAAATCGTTGAACTGACCCGAACGAGATGAACAATCCATTTCGGCCAGGGCTCGGTGGAGCGGGTGGGAGCGGGTGGAAGCGGAGCAGAAACGTGCAGCTTAAGTTCCGACGGAGAACTAGATTTTGGGAGAAACTGCTTGACCATACGATAGATGCGTAAAAACGAGCAAAAAATGATAGTGCTCCTCCATGCGTGGCGACATAATCCGTCAATTCTGTCAGCATCATCTTCAACTTGCTGCATAGAGCTGCAGATTGTTATTCGAGAACAGAACGCCTCGCAGCGGGCAGATGTAACGCGACTGCATCTGCCTCAATACTGACGTCATCAATGGAAGATGGCATCTTGTGATCCTGAGATGGTCTGAAGTCTGAACACGAAAGGTGAGATGCATTGCGCCAAGCTATGGCTACTCTTTCGTAATAGGCAACTCCAAGAATTCGGTGCAGAGTTAGCATGGTCATCAATCTCATTACAGATAGGACCTGGACCTGAGTGTCTTGCTTGTGCCGTCAGTGCAAATAAAGTTCCAAAACTCTGGCCACAAGTAGTCATGTCAGGGCCCTGTGGCCCGTAAGTGAGGGAAGAGCTGAAATACATGTTTGAAGACGATCCGGAGTACCGAGTACGGAGTAGTTGCTGATGAACTTGCAAGTTGCTTGATTTTTCCAGACATGGCTAGCGTTGACGGATGACTAAGCCACAGCAAAGCCACATATGTACCTTAGGAGGAGGTAGGTACCTAGGTACCTAGGTATGTTCTCTTTTATAAACCCAAAGAGGCAGAGGGCCCATATTTTGGCCATTCCATCAGATCCAGAAGCTACAGCATCTTGACTCTTGAGTCAACGAGAATTCAGCCCGAGGGGCCGCAGCTTGAGCACTATCACTGATCAGGTACTTGACTGCGCGGCCGGATCGTGGATCTTGTGACACGTTTCCGTGTAAAACCGTGTAGGATTGTTCATGCCTAGGTAGTAGTCAAATGACCCCTTTCGCAGTCGGCGGCCATATCGCGATTCGCCACAACTGTCGAGACTCGAGAGTCATTTGACACAAGCGTGGCCAATTCTACGCGGTTGGAAGCGGCAGCCACTACTATGGTCGCCGCTAGGTAATATGTCACGCAGTCGAGAGCGCGTAAAACCTGTCAAGCTCCGGTCGGATGTCAACACCGATGAAACTGACGACATGTAACATCACAACGCCACGGGTAGAGTCCAGTGTGAGCCGGTTAGTCGCATAAACGATCACGTGGGAAATTTTCCATGACATTTCAAAATGTGCCTCTCAGCATGTTCCGACTGTCCACTCAATAGATCACAGAGCAGGAGTTGCGAGAACGAGATCAATGATCTCCTTCCTGGAGATTTTCGAGCAACACGTCTTTTGTTCAGCAACTGTAATATTGGGGTTTCACTACATAAAATGATGCCATATGACTTCAATCCCAGTCTTTTCCAGTTGGAATAAAGTTCCGGGCTCCTTCTGTGTTATTTCTCTCGTTGGAGCAGATGGAGCACGAGAAGACCTCGGCTTGAAGAACAGTGCATGTCTAATCTGCCGTAGAACCTAGATATTCTCGACGACCAGTCAGAATGGCTCCATGCTTCTTCGCATCCAGACTATCCTCCCTGAACAGAGCGTATTTCTTATTGTGCCATTCCACACTATCGATCTCGGTCCCATCATCAGTCGTAAGCTTGGTGTCAAGTTCCGGACGCAAAAAGTAAATAACGGAGAACTTGTCCTGGCCATCCGAATCGGGCGGTGGCACCACGCGATGTAGAGAAGACGTCAGTTTACCCTTGGACAAGAATCGCAGTGAATCTCCAACATTGACAACGGCGTGTCCAGGTCGGGGAGAGATATAGGACCAATCATCGTGACCAGGTAGCATAGCCTGTAGTCCTTCAGACCGGGAAAATACAACGGTCAAGGTTCCCATATCGGTGTGAGCCATGTTTCCAATCTGATCGTCGCTGCTTCCCCACGGCAGATACTGGAGCAGGGACAAGTTCGCCGCCGAACGCTTGTCTTTTCGATGGCACTCTCTCAAGTCGTATGGAAGCTGTAAAGCATGGGAGAGTATGGCGAGAATACGGTCGGTGTAGCTATGGACTTGGATCAAGAAGTCCTTAAAAATGCTCAAATTGTCCTGGATAACACGAGGCACAATCATGGACTCGTCGCCGAATATGCCATTGTTGTGGATCTTGCGTTGCAGTCAGTACCGGCCACCACAATATTTCGGGAGCGGGCAAGCAGCAGTATGTGCATGCGGGCTTCAGGTTTATCTGATGGCAGTTGAACAACTTGAAATGAAACATACCGAGAAGCTCTCATATCCATCTCGTCTCCCAGAGAATGGCCCGACCGAGCAACCTGCCCGTTTGTAACTAAACTCCACTTGTCAGCCAACTTGCATCGCGCTCGCATTGCAGACGAATCTCTCTGTTCCATCAAAACGTACCCCAAGAGCCTCGACGGAAGGTCCTTTTCAGTACTGTATTCCTCTTTCTCCTTAAGAGACAGCGAAAATGTTTCTTTTCCGATGGTAGTGATATCTTCTACTAGCTCGAGGATATCAAAGGTAGATGTATCACGAAAGTCGAGATAGAAAAACCCGTGTACTTTGCACGCTTCAACGAGGGCCTCCGCGGCATCTGGATCTCCAGCGAGAAGATCAGCCAGCAAAATGGATTGCAGCTCTGCCTGCTGGGGTGCTTTGGGGGAGTCCATGTTGAAGGAAAGAGTGCAGAATACGAGTAATACACCTGAAGAATGGCAAAAGACCAAGGCACGATTGCACTTAAATGTTACTTGTCGGCCTCCACTGTGCGATTTCCTCCAGCTGAGAGCAAGTGGCCGACGTCACGAGGTGACGAATGGCTTGATTTGGAAATCTTGAACTCCAATCGCAGCCCAACACATGCGTGCACGGAGACCGGTCTGACATGTGTATGAATCAAGGTGGCTGAGGCGGAACACTTCCTTTCGCATGAGAATTGTGTCTCCGGGATTTTGCTCGGGTGTACGACATATTCACAGCTTCATATCAACGGCATCTTTATGATGTCGGCCTTGCGCGGTGTGTGGAATTTCGATTGTTCAAATAGATGCGCAGACAAACACGGCCATGCATCGCATCGCGCCCATGCGTCCCATCGAAATACTTAAAGAAGAGGCGACGCACCCTCTCTGACTACTTGGCCATTCCCTTCGGCCCCTGCCTTTTGTCTTCACTTGCATTCATAAGAGACGTCTTCCAGATTGACCACTATCCTTCATCATGAAGACAGTCCGAACCAGGGACTACAACGCCCTGAGCTTGGCTCAGCCCACAAACTTCAGATCCATGCTGAGAAGCGAACAACTACTCTGGGGCACCGGATGTCGAATCCCACACGAGGAAGCAGCACGAATCGTTGCCTCCACACCATATCATTTCTGTTTCATTGATGCGGTACGTTGCATGTTGATGACAGCAGAAGAAGTTGTCCCCCTTTTTTTTTGCACTATGTATCATGGCTTCGTCGCTTACTCGGACACCCTCTTGCGGAATCCATTGACAGGAGCACACGCCTCTCAACGCAACACTGCTCGTCAGCATCATCCGCGGCATCCAGTACCACTCTAATGGTTCCATGGTCCCCTTTGTACGCATCCCGGCCTGCTCGCCTGAGCTGTACAACTATGCACTCAACGCGGGCGCCGGGGCCGTACTGATGCCGCATGTCCAAAATGCCCGGCAGGCGGAAGAACTGGTGCGGCTGGCTCGGTTTCCGCCCATGGGTGATCGGAGTTTCCCCCCCGCGGCGTTGATTAGCGAGGAGCAGAATCGTACGCCCAGAGGCATGACGACGTATGACGTGTGGAATGAGCATGCGGCTGTTGTTTGTCAGATTGAAGATCTGCAGGGCCTGGAGAATGTGGAGGAAATTTGCAGAGTTCCGGGTGGTGTGTATATCCCCACTCCTTTTCTTTCTCCCGCTCTGTCAAAGTCGAAATCTTCAAGTCGTCTTTGCTCCGTTGCCTTTTCCTTTTCTCATGATGGCTAGTGGACGGCCTCTTCGTTGGCACTGGGGACTTGCGCATGAGCATGCAACTGGCTCCAGGGACGCTTGACGGTGATGAGCCTGAGTTTTTGTCCGCGCTGTGCAAGATTCGCGATGCGGCCAAGGCTCATCACATCCCTGTAATGGGCTTCGGTATTTCGCCCTATGTCATGCGCCAGAGGATGGATATGGGCTGGAGTGCATTCATCGTTCATGGAGATGTCGATGCCATATGTACGTCGGCTGTGCAGGTCCTGCAGTCTTTTAGCGATGCTGCATCGAGCCATGTTGAGCGGGCGACGGGGCGTGTGGGAAAGCTCTGATTCTCTGAATGTTGTGAGTAAGAGGTAGGTAGGTGTACTACTCCGTAGGTCAGCATGCAGTGTATCTGGCTTCGTTATTAGAGCTGTGGATATCATCATATGACTGCATTCTCTGTACCGGTAGACAAGCACGCACAATCAAAGTCGCGGGCCAAAGTTCTTCAACGTCAAGATTTCATGCAAGTTGGTGTTGATTAATAAACATGTCGAAACAATTGGGTCCAAATGCAGTGCGAATTGAGAGATGCACATGTATCCGATAGGTACATGTGCATTCATAGCTACGTAGCCAACTTGCTAAGCTGCAAAGTACTATATACGTACACTTCATAGAATGGCAGACTAGGTGCGGAGTAGTAGGTACATAGATAGGTAAGTTCCAACGTTCCAGGTACATACCTAGGTACCTGATGTACCAGCCCTAGCTACCTGTAACCTAGGCAGGTACCTAGGTAGACAAGTCGACAGCACAGCTCTCCACCTTCTCCCTCCCTTTTCTTCCATCGCGGACCATTGACCTGCTCAGATGGGCCGCTCTGCAGCAGACATGATGCTGCCAAAGACCAAGAGTGATATCATGTCAGTAGGCAGGCTTGACTCGATTCATTTTCTCGTTCAGGGAAGGGGAACTTGTTCTCACCGAGCAATGAGCCGCCTCCTGCCGTCCATCCAATCCGTGATACCAGAATGACAGGTATTTCGATTCTGTTCGGCGGGCATAGGCAACGGGAATAGATGCCTTTTGTCAGCTAATCATGTCCGTTCACAGCAGATGAACACTTGAGAGAAAGAAAGAATACCCACATCGAAGATCACGACCGTGCCATTCCCCCACCTCACGCGGCATTGCAAATCCTGACTATTAGCAATATGATCAAACAAGAACCGCAGGAGCATATCGCTCTCCTCCGTCTTCAGACCAACAATGCGTCTCGTGTATTGCGGATTCACAAATAGTGCTTTTCTCCCCGTGCGGGGGTTCGTCCGCACGATAGGGTGCGTCGTATCGACGGGCTCGCGACGCACGTAACCACCCCCCGCCACCGCCCTCGCAGCTTGATCTCGCGACGTATGCACCGCCTGCAGCCCGTCGAGGAGGTTCCTGAACGCGGGACTCAGCCGCTCGTATGCGCACTCCGTGTCTGCGAAGATGGTGTCGCCTCCCTCGGGTGGTACCTCGAGCGCGTACAGGAACGTCACACCTGGGGGCTGCACGTCAAACGAGTTATCGCTATGCCAGGCCATAGAGTGGGTATGCATGGCGAAGAATTCAGGTGAGAGCGTATTTCCTGCGCGCGAATGCACGATGTGGATTTCGGGATAGCCCTTTGGGAATCCCGAGTGAGAGTGGAGGAAAAGGCGGCCAAAGTAGCGACAGTAGTCGACTATCTGGCCGATCGGTAGCTTTGGGAAGTTCTGTTTATGGAACACTTGCAAGTTGTAATCTCGTGTCAGCGATGGCCGAACTGCTCCGGAGCAAGAGACGGTTGAAGTTGGGGGCCGGGTATGAGTGAGAGAGAGGCAGAGAGGGAGTGTGTGGGAATACCTAGGACTTTCTTTTCATTCGTCAAAAGAGCCAGCTGATCCTTTCCTCGATCGCTCAAAGCGCTCAATTGCACGCCCGAGATTTCGGCGCCGAGCGTTGCCGTGAGGTTCCGGAGCTTGCTTCCGGAAGGGAGAAGCTCACTGAACGTGCTGTCCGCGGCAAGAGCCCGTTCAGCGTAATCGAATGGTTCGAGAGGGCCATATCTAGACGCACTTTCAGTATGTGGTGACCGCAACGAACCACAACACACCGTGCAACATCCTGGTATTGAAGAGATACTCACTTGGCTTGGAGACTTTCCCAGACGGGCAGGTACTGGGGATACAGGCAAGGAGGATAGTCTTCGCTGCCGTGTACTTCATCGTAATCTGCTTCGGTCCGGGGCTCGTGCTCTGACAGAATACCGAGGTTGACCTTGGTAGCCTTGTCGACCTCAGCAGTTATGCCTTCGTCAGTGGACCAGGCCGTGTTGCTCGATCCGGAAGACCATGGCTGAGGGCGTTGAGGGCGTGATGTAACGGAAGAGCTCATGCTGTCTTTCCACCTGTCAGAGTCAAGGGTACACTTCGACTTCATCATGACACAATGGTGTGCGCTCACCGACGAGGGTGAAGTGAAGTAAATAGTTGATTGAGGTTAGAGACAGTCTTCTTCCTGCCTTGTGGGTTGCGCGGGAGCGTCTTCTTATATCCGCGACGTTGGATGCAGGCTATAGGCAGCTGTTAAGGGACGCGGCTCTTTGCTCATTGGGGTTGTACAGCACTGTGTTTGATGCAGGAGATCTGGATTTAGGTCAGAGAATTTCAGGAATTGCGTCGTGTTGATGCACAAAAGATATCGTAGCTGGCCAGTACTTTTATACCTGAGGCTTGAAAGGCCTCATGATATCTGCTCATTGTGGGCGTAGACTTGTGGAATGGTCAAGGGATCGAGGACATGTTGGAGAGCACTCCCTGACGAAAGAATACTTGCACAACAAATTCTACAAAACTGCTTATTATTGATTAAGACTACAGACGAATATTGCTGCTAAGAGTTCCTCGATTTTGTGCATGGTCAAACAAGCCAACGACATCATTCCCAATTTACAGTACACTCCTCATGAACACGTTCTTCAGTTCATGAGGTGACTCAGACGGCGCCGGCAGATCTTTCTGAAGAAGACGATTCACCGCAACAATAACCAGTGTGCTCCCCTTGGCGCATTTGCATGCGTTTTCCAGACCCTCCGCATCGTCTACAAAGAACTTTTGCTCATAGGGCAAGCCCCTAGCCAAAGAAACCAGATTCTCCCTTCGTATCGCCACAGGATGGTTCCCAGTCGACGCATGCACCCCATTGTAGATAATTATGTGAATCAGGTTCGAAGGCGCCGTCCCCGCCAGCAGCACGTTATTCCCAGCGTGCATCAGAAAAGATCCGTCCCCGTCGATGCAAAAGATACGACCTGATGAGAAGCCCATGCTCACGCCATAGCTTAGGGCGTATGCATGGCCCATGGCGCCAAGACAAAAGAAATTGCGGTTAATGAGCCGGTTCATCTCCGTGCAGAGCATGTAGTACTCGCGAGTGTTGCCCCCGAGCGACGAGACAGACAAGTCTTGCGCGGCCATCTGGCCCATGATGCAGCGGATGGCATCTTTTCGAGACAGAGGAAGATGCGATGGAGACCAGGAGATCCATTCCGTGATACCGGGATAGCTCACTTTTATGGAGGAGGTGAACTCGGGCGTCTCATCGGCCTCATACTCTGCAAATGTGTCTCGAGGCGCAATCAAGGCAACCGGTGTCTTTTCCTGCACAGATCTCCCGAGAAGACGAGCAATGGCTTCTCTGGCACGGTGAATGCACGTGGGGATCTCTTGGTAGGGAATCCCGTTGGTCTCCAAATTGCCCAGCAGTCGCGGCCCGACGGCCGCGTCTTGCAACTCCTCTTCCTCAGCAGACTTTCCGCGCCATCCTATTAGGAGAAGCATGGGAATACCAAAGACCTCCTTGGCGGCGATGGACTGCAGCGGGCTAAGCGCGTTGGCTAGGCCCGAGTTTTGCATGTACACCATGGCGATGTTGCCAGTGGATAAGTAATAGCCCGCGGCCAGCGCAACCGCCGCGCCTTCGTTGGCCGTGACAATGTGCTTGGACACGGGCTTCGTGGCTGAGAAGAAGGTCAAAAGACCGCTGAGGTTTGTGTCAGGTACGCCAAAAGCTGTGTCGATTCCATTGGGCCGAAGTGCAACTTGATCGAAGCGTCTTGGGTCAAACGGCATGTTGAGGACTTGTCTCAGTTTGTCGGCTTTGGGGAGCACATACACAGAAGAGACACTCGGGAAGACGAAGGGATAAAGAGGGATCAATTGAAAAAGGTCAAGCCGGAAGCATCCATAGACTCCTAACCATGAGCCATGTTGCCGTGCCGTCGTATAATCAGCCGAGGGCAACGATGATGGGCAACTATCGTTGCAGTTGCTGTGGGGAAAGACAACAACAGCATGACGTTTGATCATTCCCACGTCAGTCTCTGTTACTAAGACTCACCAATTGGGGGCTGTTGCGCTGCTCCGGACTCATGTATGAGCGGGATACAATTTGATGCAATCTTATTGTTATGAAGCTCTGAAGCTGACGCCGATTTGTTGCGCAGATGCATGTAGCTCATTTTGTCGCCTGTGTGAAATCCATCCAATCTTGAGGGGGAAGAATTTCGAACCACAGCGTTCGCCAGGCCCGAAACATCCTTCATCCTGGAGAAATAGTTCTTCTGAATAAACCGAGCCTTCAGTAGGAAGGAGTTCTTGGCAGCGCACACACACCAAGTTGCACGCAGAAGAGAGTCGACCCTCGCCAGTATCGTCACGCTCAGTAATGATCTCTCACCATCACAACCGCAGACGGCTTCACAAGGACGCCGAAGCCGAAGCAGCGCCATGTGTCAAAAACCTCGCACGCTGGGCCGATGCCGTGGCCGAAATCCGCTCATGGCCAGAGTACCAACCACAGCCGTTGCGATCGCTTCCCTTCGCCGCCATGGAGCTCGGCATCACCAAACTTCTCTACAAAGACGAAAGCCGGAGATTTGGGCCCAGCGTCGCCTCGTACAAAGCACTCGGTGCGCCGTACGCGTTGTATAGAATCCTGGCCAAGGAAGTGCAGTCCCGGACTGGAGGAGAGAGCCCATCGTCCGCTGAGCTAAGGAGCGGCAAATACCGCCACATCACGGAGCAAGTGACTGTTTGCGTGTCTACGGACGGTAATCAAGGCACAGCACTTTCATATGGCGCCAGGCTGTTTGGGTGTCGTTGCATCGTCTATATACACAAGGATGTGAATCTCAACCGGACACAGCGAATCAAAGACTTGGGTGCCATTGTTATCCGGGTCGATGGGGACCATGCCGTGTCTGTAGAGAGAGCCAGAGAGGATGCTCGTATGAATGACTGGAAGTTTGTGAGTAGTCTGAGCTGGGGGAACTTTGACGACGACATCCCCCAGCACATCATGAATGCGTACATGATGCTGGTGGAAGAGACTATCAGCGCCATCGACAATGTCCAGAACATCACGCACGTTTTTGTCTGTGGCGGAATGGGCAGCATTTCCACCGTCATCTTCCTCGGCCTGTATTTTCATATTCAGGAGGATCTGAAACGTCGTCAGGCCGCTCATCTCTTGGACGCGGCCACGATGCCGCGTTTCATTGTCGTCGAGCCCTCGGAGGCAGATTGCTTGTTGGAAAGCGCAAGGAAAGGGTCGCCTCAGGTAACCAAGGGGAGTCTCGGGACTGTCATGGCCGGTCTGGCCTGTCGCTCGCCGTCTCCGGCGGCATGGAAGGTCCTCGCCTGGCTGGCCAGTGACTTCGTGGCTGTGCCAGACTCTGTTGCCGTGCACGGGATGAAGGCTCTCGCTGGTGGTCAGCAGGGAATGGATATTCCGGTCGTATGTGGCGAGTCGTCGGCTGCTGCTATGGGCGTCCTCATCGAGGCGAGAAAAGACCGTTCTCTGTGCGAGAAGATAGGACTCGGCCCTGACAGCCAGGTTCTCCTCTTTGGCCTAGAAGGCGCAACTGATCCGGACAGCTACCGTGGACTGGTTGGGACGTCTCATGAGATGGTTTTTGGAGCCCAGAGTCAGTACCTCTCTGATAATTGAGCCAGATTGTCTGTGGCAGGCTTTCATACTGCTCAAGACTTTCTCATACTGATCGAGACTTGATAAGCCATCGTGAAGAGGTCTCACAATCCAGTCAGGCAATGAAGATGCGATTTCCGGCAGGGTGGGGCAGCGACTCAAAAACAGGCATGCTGTCGGATTGATGTATGTAATTTAATGAATATGACTGATAATCTGATGAGTTGGTGTATCTTTTCCGATGCGGTCTTCAGTTCTTTTGCCCAGGTTAGGTTATTGATATTGATGCCAAACTGACTTGAATGCAAAAATGTGAAGATGTCACGTTACTTAGGTACATATGTACCTTGTATACAGCGACTTCGACGCGCGAAGTCGCGACACGCGACAATCTCCCACTTTGGCTGTACCCCGCTTGAAAACAAGGGCTCAAAAGAAAGGCAAGGCAGGAGTCAGGACACTTGTTCAACATCATCAAGTTCATTCACGTCGCACCTCACGCTTTTGACATCGAAGTCGACCTCCGATGTCAGACTCTCCCGGAAGTTCGGTAGCTGGTCAATCTCCGTCCGAAGCAAAGACCGCACGCCATGATGCGCAGCCGAACATCCAGATGATCGCTTCCGACAGACTTCTCCCGAGCTTCGCTCAGACTTCAAGATAATATTACACTCAACCTATCCGAATAGGCTTGACTATTATAGATTCTTATACAAATACCAATGACCTTTACAGAAACGGAAGGAAAGTACAGGTACATCAGTTTATACTGTGTGCTATTCCATCGAGGGTGCCCAGTTGCATATTCTTGTCCCAAGGTATGTACTCAACTGCTGGACCGCACAATGCTCGGGATCCAAACTGCGTATGAGCCACATGCAATAGGTAGACAGCAACTTCAAAAGTTGTCTATTATCTTCGACCGAAAAATGACAGGACAAGAACGCCGATTATGCAACACAACGCGCCTAGTAGCAAATCATGTCAGAATGGCCACCACATCTTGGAAAAAGAGCATAGTCATACGCACCTATGACTGTATTCATGTAATAGTATCCCACTGTCCGGGTCAACTGCCCCGATAGAATTGGCCCAATGAGCATGCCGGTGTTCCAGAAGAAATTGGTAATGGAGTAGCCCGACGACAATTTGCCATTGGGTCCAAAACGATGGGGTTTCTCGCTCTGTGCATCCTTGACTACATCTACAAAGAGGGCGAGATTCCCATGTTAGCTGTCGGGGGAGAAATTACCCTTAAAGTCATGATGATGCGCAATAGTCCAGGAAATCGGTACGTACTCGTAATCTCGAGGATCGCAGAGCCGCTGACGAGCGTACGCGCGGTTCCGATACCGATAAGAGACACAATGGTCATGATTTGACTTCTTCCATGGGTGCTCAGGAACCGCGGTCCATCTTCTCCCGCTGCGCCCAGAAGCCAGAGGAAAATGGCCATGACAAGGAGCCCCATTCCGGTGGGCAGTCGGGTGCCCGTTCTATCTTTAATCATGCCCATGAGCGTGGCCAACAGCAACGACGGCAGCTGCAGAAACAAGAACATCAGGCTGACTTCGGCGGTGCCCCAGCCAAATGTTCTGTAAGCATGCAGCGGCAAGGTGGTGTCCAGGCTGAGCAGGATCACGGCCATAGTGCTATGGCAGGCCACGGCGGTGAGAGCCCGGCCACTGGTGAAGACGAAGGTGTAGAAGTTCTCGGTCGACGTCATGGTCTCGGGACATGGTTCTGATTGCTGCGCATCGGATCGTGGTTCGTCTCTGCTGTCGCATAGAGCGTCGCCAAGAAGTGCTGTCTGCTCATTGACGTCGGTGGCATCGCCCGTATCCGTCTCTTCGAGGTCCTGCGGCCCATTCTTCTGGGACTGCTGGCCCAAACCCTGCTTATTCTCTATCATGACAAGCCGCATGATCAGGTCCATTGCCAGTATGGCAATGGGTACGCACCACGTCGCCCAATAGCCGATCAAGGGCAGCAGAATACCTGATGCCATCGGACCAAATAGCAATCCCGACGTATAAATGGATGAAATCGTGCCCAGCGTCTTGCCTGTCTTTTCCTGGCCCACCGTTTCACTGAGCGTAGCAAGCCCTACGATCCATGCTGCATTCCCGCCGATAGCATGGAATCCTTTTCCGACAAGGAGCACAGGCACTAAGAATGGAAGCGAACAAGCGTTTCGTTAGCAAGTTATTCCGAAGCAAATGTTGAACAGGGCAACAGCTTGCGCACCCGATTGCGAAACCATAATGATGATAGTCCCAATCATCTCTGCCACCAGCGACGCAATAAGTGACATTTTTCGACTCGCGGTTTTGTCCGCCAAATAGCCAATCAATGGACTGGTCACCATGGAGGCACAGGCATGGAAAGATAGGACGAGGGAGGTGGCTGCCTGCGTCTGAGACTTGTCCACATGGAGACGATCCTCCAGCATGAGTGGCAAAATGGGGACAATGTAGCTATGCAGAAAGTTCGCTGTTGCTTGTTAGATATATTGCGGCAATGAGTCTCAGCGGGGGAGGGTTTCGACTGTACTCGAGAAGAGCGCAACGGCGATGCAAGAAATGATGAACCATGTTGACGACCGCCACCGGTATCCCACGGCCTTTTCATTTCCGGCGGCCATCCTTTTGCAACTGAGCGTCCGCGCCAAGAGCAATTGAAAATCACAGAGGTCAAGCAGGCAAAGATCACGGCTAAAAGCAATCTTTGATCAAAAGTGGGTGGTACCATATATAAAGAGGCTTGTGTAAAGGGTCTGCAGCCATCGATGTATAGAAAAATGTAGCCCGGAGGCGGGAACAACACTGCATATTCGTCAAAGGCCAAAAAAGCGATCAAGCTGTCCAAGCCTGAGACATGCAGCAAGCTTATGAATACGAAGAGTAGAGGTAAGAGGGCTCTTTTCTCTGCTGTTTCTGGTATTATCCCGGTGCCATGGAACGCGCCACGGTATTCCGCCAATGATTCACCCCAGAGGTTCAGCTGTGTGCTGGGCAAAGGAGCGCCACAACTCCAACGTGTGCCGCCATTATGTCATGGATACGTCGATTCGTAGCAACGCATCTACGGAGTATGCGGGGGAGTTTTGCTAAAGAACCATTGAATAGTCCCACGAGGGTCCGGTAAGCTGGAGGGGGCACGAAGAATGGACATGAAAATATATCCTGTACCTATTTGCAGACTCGTCACGGATAAGTCATTGAGCAGGCGATGTAATGGCATTGTGCTTTGTCTCTCACAGAGCCTTTGGAGCGTATTACAAGATCGGCCTTATGTATAGATGGCGGTCGCGAGTGGCTTGCTGAAATCTAATTGCCGGTCAGATGTGGCATCTTCGAATTACTGATTGAGCGAAAGTCAACTTATCGCTTTGTACATAGTGGTGGTGTTCCCGCAGTGAAGGCATGTGCATTCGTCGCCAGTTGTTGGGTTCAATGCTACACAGTTATCGAATCTCACTGTGACGGCAAGCGCTGACACTTATCGATTTGCCGACTCACTTAGGTACCTATTCACACATGCCTACGTAAGATGAAAGTTCAAAGGACAAAAACTGTCCTGGTGGATCGTTCGCCGCTCAGCTCCTCCTGGTAAAAAAAGAAATGGCGGATTCATGCGTAGAATTGACTACATAGATGAACGCTGACGGTCATTCATTTGTCTTATTGGCTCCCCTGGTGTCCAGTGTCCACTGTCCAAGGAATACGAAATCCGCAGAAGCAGTTCAAGCAGCTCGCCATGTTCTCTGGCGTAGTGCGACCGATCAAAGACAAGTTTGTACGTACAAATCATCACCTTGATCTCCTCAGCGCCGGCTTCCGGTGTTCCCGTGCTTCCGATCCAAGACACTACTGACGATCAAGATTCCTTTGCTCCAAACAGTTTTTCAGCAAACGAGCACTTTTTTGGCCGGGCCTCCTTCTCGGGCCCCTCGCGCGCCGTGTCCCGGATCTTCCACAGCAATCCTAGCAGGCTGGCGACGGTAACCATCTCGAGCAACGCAGGCGTTTCCGGCCCAGATAGTAGCAGCACACCTTCGCTCGTAGGCCGGAACAGCGAGTTCTCATGCCCGAGGTGGTGATAGATGGCGATCGTCTCTGCATCAGGATACTCCCGAGGTGGTGCGACGTTTCCTCTGCTGGCGGGAGGGTGGCTGGGAAGTTGAAAGAGAGTGTAACGCAGCATGCCGTGGTCAAGTGGATGGATCTGCCACTCGTAGCAGATGGATTTCTCATCCAGAGAGAAGGCAAAGAATGGGAAACGAATGATGCCGGCCTTGCTATGGACGCTCTGGAGCGGGTATGTCGCCGAGATGGTCATATGCTGTGTCTGATCCTCTGTTTCCTTCGAGTTCTCGATTGTCAGACTGAAGCCGTCTGTCGACATGGGAACCTTTCTATCGGATAGACACGTCAACCTCCATCGTCTGCCCAACGCTACTACATACAACTTTCACAACACCAAAACCTACATGTTGATCTTCGTGGCGCTGTCCACGCCATCGCTCACAGATGGATGCGCACGCATCGTGGCGAATATATCGACCCCGTCTTTAATCCTATCGCCGTCGAGCTCCACCACATAGCGAGGCGCACCGCTCTGCATTACCTTTTCGCGGTTCATGGTGTTCACTCTCGTCTTGAATAGCCTGCTCCCAATCAGGGGCTTGCCGACAAGATGCTCGCTTCCGAAGGGCGACACGTATACCGCCTGCTGAAATGTCTCTTGCGCATCATACAATGACAAGTTCAACGTGCTGTGCTCGGGGACATACAGAACCCGCGATAGGTGCGTCGGAAGAGCAGAAGGATTGCGCCCGAGGCCGCTGTCAAGATCCGCGTACAGACTGCGATCTCTCTGCTGCGAAAGACCGAGAAACTCATAAGCCATGGTCTTTGGTGGGTGTGGTCCGAGATGAGATGCTTTGATGATAGATCCTTTCTGGAGAGAGAGCCTGCAGATACCTGTGATGGTAGAAAATGCCTTTGATAAAATTTCCCCTCAAGGTATTGTTCCGGGCTCACAGTCTTTATACTCAAATATCCTAGCTTTATTTATTATCGAACAATTGTCTTGAATCACGCTTCTTCAACAGAACCGGCTGAAAACTGCACCAAACCCCTTCCATCACTGCTGTAGGAATGGCGGGGCTGAAAACGTGGCAGCCTGATTCCATCAGATGACAGAGGTAGCAGCCATGGCGTCGGTAGCTGACCATCTTGTACGCCAACGCCATCCACCACAAGGTTGAAATTGAAAGTCACGCAATGGGCAGAGCTGACAAGGCTCAATCTTTGCGTCGTCCTGCGCCCGGGTTTTAGCTTCCTGAGACGAATTAGCTGCTGTATGTGTTACTGAAATGGCACATATTCTTTTGATTACACATTTACAATGCCAAGCCATGATGAAAAGGAAAGAATTGAACCATTCAATCGCTGAAGAGCCAAAACAAACTTCGCGGTACGGGAGACCTCTATGAGCCCAACCGGGGCCAATCAGAAACGCCGTCTAGTTACATAATGTGTATGTACCTATCCTAACCTTGCAAATGCCTCAAGCCACACTAGCTTCATCCCAGCTAACCCATCGCCGAATTACTTCATCCACCGCGCGAATACCGTCCCGCGAAGCCTGCACCTCAAACCACTCCCTATGTTCCCGGCCACACGCTTCACAAGTCGGCATATCCGCGCGCAATCCCATACCCGTCAACTCAATATGAATCAGGCGTTCCACCTTGCGACAATGCGGCGTCATCCGCGGCGTCCGGCCCGTCCCGGGCCTATCACTATCGACACCTGACACGTACGGATAGTAGCGCAGCATCTCAATATCATACCCACATTGCCGCTGCCACTGGTTCATTCTCCGCTGTACATTCGCCGCCCTACCAATCTTGAGCAGCATAGTCTTCTGGTCAGTCTTCCTACCACTGAAGTCTGTTGCTGCAAAGGAGGACACAACGTCGCTCGCACGGCGGGAACGGCCAGCAGAAGGAACTGATGGTGGCGCGAGGAGCGATCGCGCCGCTTCGGTGGGGGGCTTTGACTTTTGTGTTTCGGGCGTGAGCCAGAACATGTAGATGTAGCCGCCTTCTTCGGAATCAGTATGTGGTTTCGCGAGCTCAGCCATGAGCGCCGAAGCAGTCGTCACGTCCAGGGTGTCAGGAAGTAAATGCTTGAAGCGTGCAGTCTGAGAGAGGGTCGATTTCCCAGACTGATACGAGGCTTTACCCGGTGGGGCATTTGGGGTTGATATTCGTGGATTGCTTGGTCTTGCATTATGAGACGGCTTCGAGAAATTGGGCGGTACGGACGCCGTTTCATGTTTCTGCAGGACTACCGGCTGTGGGCGTGGTTTCGGCCGAGCAGGTTCGCTAACTTCGTCTAGGGGGAGTGAGAAGCAGAAGCAACAGGTCAGCTGCGGCCGCGGTTTCGCTTTGAGGGGTTTCGACGACGGTGCTGGCTTAGCGGGCCTGCCTTTGCCTCCCTTGCTGGACTTCTTTTCCTGCAGGTCCAGGATGCCCAGTCTGTCTGCAAGGGTATCTAGGCTGGAGCGCTCTTCGAGTATGGGCTTCGTGTGTCGGCGAGGTCCTGGACTCGACTGTGCTGAGTGGCTGGCCTGCTCTTTGTGCTGCCAGCAGTAGAGTGTCTCGTCGCTGAGGTCTGTCTTCCGACTCTTGGGCTCATTGTTTCGACCTCTGGGAGAAAGTGACGCTTGGGTGGAAGTGCTGATAGGCCTTCTGCAAGGCCTTCCGCTTGAAGTTATGCCTCTGCATGTCGAATTGGGATTCTTGGAGTCGGCACGGCTGACAAATGATTCGGGCGTGTTGGGGACGAAGGGCATTTCCCGTTGGCGATGACTGTCACTCGAGTGCTCGGATTGGGGCTCGGGCTTTTGCGAATCGGCATTTTCTCACGGTCTAGAGAGTATAAAGGCGAGAAAGTTTGACATAGGACGAAAACAGATTGTCAGAACGCGGGCCGTAGCTCACACGGCTCGGCTGCGTTGAACGCGAATGGATCGCGGAACATACATATCGCCGTTAGGCCTGAAGAAGTTATGCCTTGAGAAGTTGAGGTTGAACTTGGGTGGCTGGGGGGGCTGGGGAGGACGCGCCGCTGTCCAATGAGGCTTAGTGCCTTCCTTTGTCGGGGCTCGGTGGCAGGTGCACCGGTTCGCGCCGAAACATGGCAGGTGGAGTATGTACCTAGGTGTAGGTACATATGTAGGTACCTAGGTATGTATGTATCATGATACATAAACCCTAGAGTTACAACTTACCGGTGAGAAATCCCCTAGGTAAGAATCACGAGCTTTCTTCATCCGATCTGTGGTGCGAGTTTTGCCTGACTCAATGCGAAAGCTTGGACAATGATCAGGAGAATACACTGTACATACTCCGCAGGGCCAGATACATAATACATATGTAATACATAAGGGATTACATTCCGGGACACGCCACTGGGACACGCCACTGGGACTCGGGACTCGGGAGTCGGGACCCATCTTCCTCAGTCCCCGACTCCCCGGTCGGCGGTGGCAGTGCAGCGTTTTCCTGAATCAGTTAAACTGACGCGCTCTGCGGAACCAAGAGAAAAGGAACAACACACGAGCTCCTCGCGGGAACAACTAACAGGACTGACAACTTCAACTCAACTTCAACTTGACGGTTTCCACAAGGTTTCGCTCGATAAGATCCAAAAAGAAGAACAAGACTCCATTCACTACGTTGAACAACTCTCAAAAAAACGATGGCCAGAACCTTCTTCCTCCTCCCCAGAACTGGAGTTTCCTCCCCTCTAATACAGAAAAGGCCCGTCTCCCGACTCCCGAGTCCCTTCAAAACGAACAAACAACTCCACTCCCTTGATGTTGAACTCAAGGTTTTTCCTATGACTTCGTGCCTCACTTGAAGCAAAAACAACAACAAAAGATCAGAAATGGAGAGAATAACAATCTAGGCACAACTTAGGTAAGTACCTTAGGTGCCTATTCCCGCTTTCCAAGGCGTCACCTTCTTCACTGATCAGCCTTGCGAGCCCATAAAGGTGTACACGTGTTGCGCGGCCTTGGGTACTTTTCCCTTTCCACCACTTGGGCCTGCCTCAATTTCCATCATCTCAGCAGCCCACTCGCCAATCTTCTTGACCAGAAACTCGACCTGCTCCTCCGTGTTGACCGCGTGAAACATGAAACGGATGCGACCCTGGCCCCGCGACACTGCTGGGTAGTCGACTGGGACTGCCGAGATATTCGACGAATGCAGATGAAAGGCGAGCCACCAGATGTACCGCGGCCGGGATTTCAGCGACACGATGGGCGCGTTGAAGTCGCGAGGCTCGCAGTCGTCATAGTTTGGCAATACAAGAATGCCTTGCTCATTGGCCTTGGACCAGTACGGATCGGACTCGGTGCATCGCAAAAAGTACTTTATCAGCTGCTGGACCTTATCTTGTAACTGCCGTGGGGTTGATGTTAGCTACTGACCGTACAGAAGGATGGTTCAACATTGCCAGAGTAGGGGACGGTCTGAGAAGAAGGAGTCGCTCACAGGTTGTGTCTTGCCGTCTCTCATGAGTTGATACGCTGCCCTCATTCCCGCCACCATGGGAAAGGCGGGGGCGGTGGTGAAGATGATGCAGC
This sequence comes from Claviceps arundinis, assembly GCA_018360175.1. Classification (NCBI taxonomy): domain Eukaryota; kingdom Fungi; phylum Ascomycota; class Sordariomycetes; order Hypocreales; family Clavicipitaceae; genus Claviceps; species Claviceps arundinis. The sequence continues at coordinate 46,736 of SRPS01000184.1, forward strand.
GTGCGAAATTCAATATCGCGTTGCGTACGGACATGTTGCTTAAGATGGCAGCTATTCATGGAAAGAGACCGCATCAGTTCTCGACCGCGTCAAAGAAGAAATAACAACACAAACAGGAGAGGGAAATTCCTCCTCACCTCCGGTCGACGCGAGAGCCTTTCCACAGGTATGCAGCCGGATAGCAATCTGCTTCTCAACGCCCAACTGAGAGACCAGTCCGGCGCCCTTGGGACCCATGTTACCAGTCGCGTGGGCCTCGTCAACGATGAATACGGTGTTTCCCTTGGGGCACATCTCCCCGGCCACCTCGAGCATCTCGAGCAGCGGGCACACGTCGCCGTCCATGCTGTACACGCTCTCGACCACGATGAAAAGAGAGCGCGACCCGTCGACAATCTGTGGCTGCGTATCCAATACGTTCGCCATGGCCTCACGGAGGGCATCGGCGTCGTTGTGCCGGAATTGCACACGGCACTGGACCGGGCACGCAGCCATGCCCTCGTGCGTGCTGGCATGCACGAGCTCGTCATATAAAATAGCATCGCCAGGACGTGGTACGGCCGCAAAGATGGCCAAATTCGCGTCGTAGCCACTCCCCACGATGAGTGCCGTCTCTGCGCCGTGAAACGCCGCAATTTCGGCCTCCACTTGCTCGATGTAAGGGTAGTTGCCGTCCATGACGCGCGATCCCCCTGAGTGCATCAAGAAGTCAGGATGGCGGTCCAGCTCATCCAGAAAAGCTCGTCGGATCTCGCCCGAGCGCGCGAGCGAGAGCGTGTCGTTGGAGCTGAAGTCATAGCTGGTTCCAAGCTTCCAGGCCGGCGTGCTGCAAGTGAACATGGAGTGCTCGACGCGGCGAAGGTCGAGCGCCTCTTCCAGATTGCGGCAGAAAGCGGGTGCATCTTTCATCTGGGGCGCTCGACGTTTCTGCGCCTTGATCCAATCGGCTCTGGAAGCTAGAAAGTCATCGCCCATCATTTTTCTCGGTTTACACTTCCAAGGGGAAATAATCTATTTCCAGAAGACTTGTCCGCGTCGCGTGTGACTTGAGGGGTCTTGTCGGTCGCGTAACAACTTTGTGTAGGCTGTGTTTACTATGCGAGACTTTGGGGAACCAGAATGGGATGAACTGGTCAATTTAGGTTTATTGGGTTCCCGAACAGTCTATTTGTGCAGGATCAAAGATCAGTGCCCATGTTCTATCTGTGTTGTGCCGTGCCGTGCCGTGCCGTGTCGTGGAGTGCCTTACACCAGCACCCGCGACTCGGAAACCGATGCGAGCCTCTCCGCAAAACGGCGTGTTTCTCTCTATCAGTCTTTTCCTCCCGACAGTCAACATCTAGAGAGTCACTTCCGACGCAAGTTTAGTCTCTGGACAGACAGGACGCCGTAAGGCGCATGAGGGGAAGAGCAAGGCTTCTAGATACAATAAGATGAGCAGGTACAAAATTCAAGTTGGGAGTTGGCAGCAGAAGCATTGGAACGCTCTGGATGTTTCTATTCTGCCAATGTGAATCATGAACCTATTTTTAGCCTCGCGCCCAATATGGCAATCCCGTTCGACAGACTTGAACCAATATAGCCTTTTGATCCGCCTGCTTCAGATCCTGTACAGTTAGCCTGTCGGGCTTGTAGGTGGGTATTGCATATCGTGTTCAGTTTTCATTTCGGAAAGCCTCCGGCGCTTCTCGCTTCAGACTCTGGTCCGTACGATTTGAGTCTTGACGGCTTTGCAGGCTCTACTACCTTGGAAGTCGTAGCCGTGTCAATATAAATTCGAAGAGCTTATGCAAGCTTTATCACTTCCCATCTGATTCTGCATCAACCATACCTACGTATGCCCTCACGCGCTTTCTCGCCTATTGCTCTTATGTCGGCCCAACTCCTCGATCTACCTACAAGTCCTCTCGTTGCCGCTTGCGGGCCTCAAATTACGCGCTCCCTCAGCCTCCTTCGTCCAATGTCCTCGTGAGACGGACCGTGGACGGCCTCACACGTAGCAAGGAACCTTGTCTGGACCTTTTCTTGTTTGACTGCCTTCGAGAGCCTTCGAGAGCAGTGTGCAAAAAAGGAGGCTCGTCTTACCGCTGCCTCAGGAAAACGCGCATGAAACCTGCAACCACCGATTTCTTTGCACGTCGGCATGATAGCCAATCAGCACGGAATATTACTGATCCGCGGTCGGTGTCGGGGCCAGGTTCCAAATCCCAAAACTCCGGCTCCTGATCCCGGCATAATTTTCACTTATGGAGCAGTCCGACAGCGTTAGAGGGTGAATCTGGCCTACCTCTTCTGCTTATGGCCTGGTAATGTGGTCGGTTTGGCCAAGTATATCCCAGGGCTTTATTGTTCTGAGTCCCTTTGTACCGCGCTGACAATGCCTGTCTTTCCTGGTCCATCATGGTCTTTTGCCGGGCCGTGGGCTTCGGGTAGACTCCTGATTGCGCGATTCTTGGGATGCTTGTTGTGTTGTCTAACTTCCCAACGGGACATATCATTGTTGTGTTGTCTACTCCGTAACTTCCCAACGGGACATATCACATGTTAGGCAAAACTGTTCACGTGTGTGTTTTCATCACGTGATGTGTATTTTTTACAGGATGCTGACCAATGGGCAGAGGAGAAGGCAGGAAGACTCCACTCCATACCCTCATGAGTCATTATCTGGTACCTCTCACTGAGAACTCGAGGATATATGTAGAGGCAAACACGAAATGTGCGCCTCCGCTACGCGTCGCCGCACGATTTCTTCAGTTTTGCCTAATGGTTGGGAAACCACAGATGGACTCCGTACAGATTGCAATCGTGTGGTGTGGGTTGAATGCTGAAGAGACGGTGCCAGGTGGTACTACTTAGGTACCTGGTAGTAGTAGTGGTGCGTGGTACAACAACATGTGCTCGACGCGTCGCAGGCGTATCACTATCATCTGACAGCTCGGATGCCTTGTATCATGTATGGCCTGTTTTTGATTGCATTGAGCTGCCCTTTCTCATGAATCCTGAAAGCTGAGACATGACACTTAAAAGCTGCTTAGCCTTGATTACGTTCGCCCGCGACACGTAGTACATCGCATCACATGACTATACCTACCTACCTGTTCTTTATCTCTCAATGCTCGAATGAATGTCTCTGAATATCAGTGACCACGCAGTATCGAGTATGTTCCATGTGCACACGTTTTCTCATGTAGACGTACTCAAGGGCACATATATATGTTCATAACATTGAACAATACGAAAGGGACTCTTTAGACACTTGAAAGTTGACACCTTAAATCGAAAACCTCGTTCCACAAAGTGCATCTCCTCGACTTAGCTTCTACTCCTCTCCATCGCCATCATATATAACTCATTCGCGGTATACTGCCCAAGAACGTCCAGAGAGCCGATACTCATCATCTTCAAAATCGGCAGATCAAACGAGAACACTTGCTTCATCCAGGCGCGCAGCTCCAGAGCCACCAGCGAGTCGAGCCCGAGGTCGGTCAAGGGCATACTGGTCTTCAACAAAGCTTCCTCGGTATCAGGCTTGAGCAACAGGTGGAGAAGTTTCTTGCCGATTTCCACGGCGAAGAAGTGGGCGGCGTCAGGAGACTTGAGGATCGAGGGGTCCGCCTTGGCATGGTTCAGGTAGGTTTTCAAAGCGTCTGTGGAGGACGCGGCGGCAGCGACGGTCGAATTGTTGTGGTAGGATGCCATGCGGCGGTCCTTTTTCCAGATGACGTAGTTGCTTGGGTCGTGCAGGGGCACAAGTAAGGTGAGGCCAACGACAAAGGTGTTCTTGTGCGAGAATCCAAGTGCCTTGTTCATCGTCGAAGAAACCGCGAGCTGAGCCGTCGGAGTAGCATTTTCGGGGGGTTTGTTGTGCACCAGCATGGAGACTGCCATGGCGTCGATGACCTCCTGCTCCAAAAGTGGCTTCATACCGGCCCGAGATAGGACGCCTATCATCTCCTGGTGCTCGCTAAGCCAGCCTATGTCTCCCACAGCTCCCATGTCCACCACAGAGGCCGCAAGGCCCAAGCCATTGCGGTATTGGGCGAATGCGTCGAGAAAGCTGTTGGCACTGGCATAATTTGCCTGACCCGCTTGTCCGACAATGCCGGATATGGAGCTAAACATGACCATGAAGTCGAGGTCGAGCCGTGCGGCCATAGAGGCATTGTGCAGGTTCCAAGTGCCTTGAACCTTGGGTGCCGTGGCCGCCATCCATTGCTGGTAGCTCATATGTGTAAAGTTCCCGTCTGCAAGCACCATGGTCATTTGCACAATGCCTTTGACGGGACGAGAGGCTGCAGAAATGGCTCCCTCTACGTCCTCGAGCTTTGTGACATCACCGCGATGAAGCTTCACCGCGCAGCCCATACTCTGGAGTTCTTTAATGAAATCGTCATGCTCGTTAGTAAGACCAGCGCTGCGAGACATGAAGATGATTTCGCGGGCGCCATGTTCCACCATCCATATAGACACAGCTCGACCGATTCCGCCAAGACCACCGACCATGAGATACGACGCAGATGGGCTGAAGGCCACCTTGAGAGTCTTGCTGGTGGACTTGAATGTTGTTTCGGCCTCGTCTTCGCCAGCCGCCTTAATGGTAACGCCGACACGACCTATGTGTTGTCCCTTCTCCATAAAGCGAAAGGCGTCTTGCGTCTGATGAGCGGGGAAAATCTTCCTGGGTAACGGGGAGATGAGGCCCTTGCCATAGAAATCCAGTATGGAGAACATCAACGCTCTAGCGATGTGGACTCTATCCGGCTGCCACAGCCCGTCAATATCCACGCAGCAGTAGTTGCGGTTTGCCAAGAAAGGCCTCATATCAAGCTTTCCGCCGCCGATCAAGTCTCGCTTGCCAATCTCGAGCAGATATCCATATTGGGAAACGCAGGACCATGATGCATGCAACAGCTCGCCCGAGAGCGAGTTTAGAACATAGTTCATGCCACGACCGTGCGTCTCACGCATTACTCCTTCCACGAATGAGCTGTCGCGGGAGTTGAAGATTCGGTTCCTGGGAATGTTGTAGTTTTCTATGAGGTACTTGGCCTTCTCCTCGTTACCAACAGTGACATACACTTCTGCCTCGAGCATCTGTGCGATTTGAATAGCTGCCAGGCCCACGCCACCGCACGCGCTGTGAATCAGGACAGTCTATTAACCAAGGGGGAAATTGGTCAGTAAGGCAAGGATACAACGCAGAGAAGTGTATAGCATGACACATGGCATGTCGAACACGAGGAAGGCGAGTAACTTACTTCACCCTTGGAAACACGTCCCATGTTAATGAAGGAATAAATTACAGTCATATACGGGACCAGCATCGTCCCGGCCTGGTCAAAGGCGAGGCTGTCAGGAATCCGCACGCAGAGTGTCGCTAAGGTGGTCACGTAGGTCGAAAATCCGTCTTTCCTGCAGAAGCAGAAGACCCTATCGCCAGGTTGAAGACAGTCTGGGCTGACATCGGCTCCCACGCGGGTGACGATACCGGCGGCTTCGATGCCGAACATGCGGACTGGAAGCTCAACAATGCCCAGTGCGACCAGAATGTCCTGGAATATGATCTCGTTAGCCACAATATGAGACGACTTGCCAGCAGGGCCTACAACGGGAAGGAAGCTTCAACATTACCCTGAAATTCAAGCCAGTCGAGTACACCTGGACCTCTACTTCATCCTCGTCAGGTTCTTTCCGTTCATGTCGTGCAAAATGAAGGCTATTGATGCGTCCTACTGTGCCGACATTCAGTGTCGCCATCTCTCCTGGCCCCTCTGGGACCAAGAGCTCATCGCTCAACACAAAGGGATGAAAGCGGGGGACTTGGACAACACTGTCGACAATTGCCCATTCCACATCTGGATCAAGCTCCTCATCATCTTGGCGCGCCTGGAACTTGGCGAGGACCTGAAGTAAACATTCGATAGATTGAGCATTGTTGAAGTCGTCGACTTGACAAGTGGCCATCAAATCGGCGGTCTGCTCTGTACGGAGGGTCCTTGCGAGGCCGATGACTTGGGCATATCGAGGATCAAGACAGCCCATATCGACAAGATGGGTCGCCCAAAGCATGCCACACCCATTAGTTTGCAGCCCAAGAACGAACTCCTTGAAAGCCAGGAAGCGCTCCTCGGTTATGTCATGGAAAAAGGCATCCTCAACATCTAGGAGTGACAACACGTCCAGTCCAGCCGGTGGAGCTTGCCCCAATCGGCATCTTGAGATCTCATAGCCACTATCCTCAAGACGGATCAAGATACTGGCAACGACAGGCCCTTCGCTCTCAACAAGAACAGCGACCTTCTTGACGGCTGTCTCGCAGGGGAACCTCGCGATAACAGTGGTCGTGACGTGATGAGGGCGTTCAGCATCAAACACTACGCATTCGGGTGTACCGAATCCGGTGGCGGCGAGCATTGATTCCAAGTCTTCCTGGCTGAAATATGGTGGCTTTGCTGGCACGCCTTCGCCGCTCGAAAACCAAGATGGGAGCAGACCCAGCAGAAAATCCACCCATGTTGATGATGGACTGAGCTCCTGCAGGAGTAATCTGCCATCGCGACGAAGAAGCTTCTTCACGTGGGCTAGGCTCTCCTCCACATTCCTGGTCTCGTGAAGAGCGTTGACAGCAATGATCAGATCATATCCAGTTTCGTCAAATCCCTGCTCGAAAGGATCCTGATTTAGGTCGAGAGTGGCAAATTCCATGTTGGGGAATAGCTTCTCTTGCGATTCCACCACAAAGTACCCTGGGGTAGTTAATGTATACTTGGCGCAGAGAATCTCTCCGTCGGGACGCGTCAGCTCATCGAGGATCTCGCGATGCAACGAAACGCCTTTACTGTTTCCAATCTCGAGGATCCGAAGACTGGGCTTAGAATGAATCAATGCCTGGAGAAATCCTTTTCGCTCCGCGTATCCCAGATATTCGTAGACACGTTTCATGGTTCCCTCTGGTAGCATATCCTCCAGACCGGTGCCAGACAGCAGAGTATCCATATTTGTACAGACGTGGTGAATTGCGGCGGCAACGGGACCTGCCGGCGTGTCTGCGAGCTGGTTGAGTAGGCTGTCTATTCGGGTAACAAGTGCCTGGGTATCGAAACCGGTCGCACCAGAGGATAAAGAAGAGTGCATTGAAGTCAACTCAGTGGATTGAGACTTGATCCATGCGACGTAACGCTGGAGATGTGCTGGCAAGTCAGTTTGGCTCTGATTTTGCTTAAGGTTCCACTGAGACCAGCGCAGGCAGAGTTCTCCCAGCTCTTCCAGAGCGCGCGAATCGCACGCACGGCTTTCTGGTGCGCAGAATAGCGATTTGACATCCAGGAATTCAATGGCCGGCTTCCATTCACACCTGGATGCTGCGTGTCCACCCGCGGCTTGGACTGAGCCGGCACCATCTACATCCGCTGGTGACATGCGAATGCCGACTGCTTCAACGACAGTTTTGCCCTCAGCCGTGCAAGACCCATTTCCGACGACTGAATGATTGCTCGAAAGCTTAGCAGAGACGCTAACGTTCATGTCTGAAGTGCACCTATACACTTTTATGTGATCGATGCCTGTCGGTAGCCAGGTCTTCATCTTGCGCGTGTGGCCATTGACAGCAGCAGCACCCATGATCTGGAGTGTCGAGTCAAGGACGGTAGGATGAATGTAGTAATGAGCTTCATCCCCTTGTCTTCCATTGACGACGTATCCCATGGCCCTCTGCTCCGAGGTTGACGTCGAGATCGTATTGAGTGTTTGGAATGATGGCCCCAACTGCAGGCCAGTTCTAGCCATCTTTTCAAACCACCTGCTCACATTCAACTTCCTCGGCAGGGGACGCAGGGCATCAGGATCGCGGGTATCTTCAGGTGGGCATGACTGAGCAGTGACTTGCCCCGTACAGTGTTTTGTCCAGTTGCGTCCGTTGTAGGCCGAGACGGTGAAATCCCACCACAAACTGTCCAAGGCATCCGTTAGACGGTGTGGCCGGAAGGCGGCGATGATCTCCGTCGGCGTTCCTTCGCTAAGCACCAGCGCCGTGCTGACAATAATGTTTCGAATGGCGAATCCCTCGAATCCCTTGTCGAGGTCGGTCAGCTGTCTGATAGCTTCGCCAGCCAACGCGATATAACCACAGAATGGGAAGACAATGTCGTCGCCGATCCTGTGGTCACGAAGCCAGGGCGCATTTGCAACATGAAGCAAGTTGCGCCATGATGGATCGAACTCGCTGCTCTCCACAACCCTGACACCCAAAAGATCATGATACGGGAATCTGCGGCTGCGCCACTCTTTGCTCAACCGAGACTCGTACCAGTAGCTGTGTTCGTGATTGAACGGGTATCGGGGAAGATTAGGAAGACAAGTGCCCGATGGAAAGAGAGCCTCGAGGTCGACGGCGGCGTTGAGGGAATGAAGAGAGCCAATGGCTGCCAGGAGAGATACAGCACAGTCTTGATTGCGCACCATAGCTGAGACGTACGGAGTCGAAGAGGCGACTCCTGTCGCCGAAGCCTGCAGGTGAGAAAATATTTGCCTCAGCGGGCCTGCGAGCGCGCCGTGAGGCCCGATCTCTAAGAACACAGCATGTTCCCCCACCTGGTGCTTCAAGATGTTCGTGACGGCCTCACGAAATCGCACAGGTAGCTCCAAGTTACTCTGCCAGTATTTTGGCCCGAAGTCATGTTCCGGATCTGCCAAGTTGCCAGTGACAGAAGAGAAGAACAGTGCGGATAATGCTCGCCTGGCACCCACGTGCCCATCGATCAGCGAGTGGTAGTGGTGGCCGATTTCTTTCATATGGTGTGAGTGATAGGCTTTATCGACCTGAAGTAGTCTGGCCAGGATCTGTGGTCGGTCTTTTTTGATAGCAGCAACGACGGATTTCACGGCGTCAACGTCGCCTGAAATGGTCACACTCTGGGGGGAGTTGTCGCACGCGATGGCCACGTTAGGTACCACGTCAAGGTACTTTTCGGTCTCCTCCCAGCCCATGCCGATGGCTGCCATGGTTCCAGGTTTCTCTTGCTTTATCGTTGCGGCCCCACGGTAGTGAGCTGCTGTGATAGCCTCCTCGACAGTGAGAGCACCGGCCGCATATGCTGCCGCGATCTCACCGCTAGAATGCCCGACAACAGCATGTGGAACGATACCCACGGCCCTGAGAGTGTCAACCAGTGCGATCTGGATGGCGGTGCAGAGGGGCTGAGAAAACTCGGCCGAAGACAGGCGACTCTTCTTGCCAGCCTTTTTGAGCTCTTCTTCGATCGAGTACTGATGAGGCTGCTCTCCAATCAACGCAGACAGATGCTTGTCGAGGCGACGAATGCTGGACATGAATGAGGCATTCGATTCTAGTAGTTCCCGTCCCATCTGAGGCCAGTGTGCGCCCTGGCCAGTGAATACCATGACGACGTTTAGGGACGTCGAAGACGCCACCGAGTGTATGGGTTGCGAAACGCTCTCCAACACGCCCTTATTCGCAATGCCGAATGCACGATACGGAAGCTGTGTCCTTTTTCTTGCGAGAGTATAAGCCAGGTCAGCAGCTTTTTCCGGATGATGCTCGAGCCAGGCCTTGTAATTTTCGGTCATTAGGGTAATGGACTTGGAGGAATTGGCCGAGAACAGTAGAAGATGCGGTGTCTCGATATTGTCATTAGAAGCAGTCGGAACATTGTGGGTAGCCGCAGATTCCACGATGACGTGGGCATTCGCACCACCTATGCCGAATGCATTCACGCTGATCCTTTCGAGCCGGCCTTTCGGCCACGGGATAGCCTCCGTAGGAACGACCAGCTTCGCTTCCTCAAACGGAATCTCTGGGTTGGGAGAGGTGAATTTGATGTTTGGTGGTATCACACGGTGCTCAAGTGCTTTAACCGCCTTCAGCAGCGACACGAGGCCAGATGCAGCTTCCGTATGTCCAACGTTGGGCTTGATGGAGCCAATGTAGACGCCCTTTTCTCCAAACACGCGAGCCACAGCTTTGGTCTCTACGGGATCACCGATGGCCGTGCCGGTTCCGTGGCACTCGACCATGGCGGTCTCCGAGAAGTCACGAATGCCTGCGAGTGCATATGCCCTCCTCATCAAGGCTTCTTGCATGTCCGTGCTGGGATGTGATGGCGACGAAGTCTTTCCATCTACATTGTGGGACGTTGATCGTATGACAGCTTGCACGGGGTTGCCATCTCGAATGGCATCAGCCAAGGGCTTGATGAATATGGCCGTGACGGCCTCTCCGCGAGCATATCCGTTAGCATCGGCAGAGAAGGTTTTGCAGCTGCCGTCGCTGGCCAGCACACCTTGCTCCTCCATGGCCGTCGTCATTCCCGGAGCGAGAATCAAATTGACGCCTCCGACCAGTGCGGATTCGCAGTCGCCTCTCTGAATTGCTGCGCAAGCTTCGTTCAGAGCCACCAGAGCAGATGAGCAGGCCGTGCGAATGGTCATACTAATCAGATGTGTCAAAAACGAATCTACCCGCATGTTGACTTGATCGGCACCAGCCCGGGAAAGAGCATGCTTACCTTGGCCCTTGCAGATCGAACTCATACGAAAGACGATTTGCGAGGAGGAAATCCCCTGACCCAGCAATGCGGTGGATTCCCCAAGCTTGGTTCTCTTTTGCCATCATTTCAAGCCAATCCTCTCCAAAGTTGCCAATGTAAGTACCGATGGTTCTTCCTCGCCAGTTTATCACACCGGCGTCCTCCAAAGCCTCTCGTGCGACCTCTAGCAGGAGCCGCTGTTGGGGGTCGGCTCGCTCGACTTCAGATCGCGACATAGTAAAGAAAGACATGTCCAGCGCCCCGAGGTTAACACTTTCGTCGAGGAAGTACCCATGCTGAGTCGAGACGGTCCCCGGCTTCTTGGTGTTCGAGTAGTAAGCATCAATGTTGTAACGCGATGCTGGAACGCGACACCGACCGTCTCTCTTGGCGAGGACAAAGTCCCAAAGCTCATCTGGTGTCATGACTCCACCGGGAAGGCGGCATGCCATGCCACAGATTGCGATTGGGACTTGACCATTGAAAATACCGTCCGAGGCCTTAGAAGTTAGTTTCGTATTGCCGTTGGCGTCAAGGCCGTTCCTGGCACCGTTGTTGATGGCCATCGGTTGGCTTTTGGCAGTCTCACCGAGGCTGCTCATTGCTAATAATCTTGCGTTTTTCAGATCACTGGCAGCTGTTACTGGATCATTCTATCCACAACGATTCAGAAATGAAAGAGCTGGTCGATGCGGGTTAAAAGGATTCGTCTGGCCAACACGGCTCGTAGCCCCACGAGATGCATCGCGAACTTCGGCAGCTCCCGGCACTTCTGCAACGCATAACTCCTGGATGGCATGGCTCACGAATCCTGCGCAATGCGGCTCAAGAGAGATAGAGTGAGCGTTGAATCAAGTTTGCGAGAGGATCAGAGGTGACGGCTCATTCGGCCTGTTCAGGTGCCTCGAGAGTCAACCCCCCAGCCTACCTAAGTAGGTACTTCAGGCCAGCCGAAGTATGTACCCTGCCCGCCCAATATGCATGAGACTCCTCAAACCTCGCGAGTAACAAAGTGCATCCTACGAATCGCGGCTCAGATATGCACGTCTCGTCTTCACTCGTCTTCATCACGGGGTCCGACTCCGAGTTGTTGGGTCAGGCTCACGAGTCACGAGTCACGACTGCGCCTGCGTCTCTTGTCCCGCTCTTCCGCTTCTACGATTTAGGTAGTTGCAGCGGCATGTCGCGAGTACAACGCATTCCCGGCCCTGTAGATGCGGAAGCTACTCCGTACATGCCATGGGCCCGTACAACTCTCCGTAGCCACCGTACTGATTGACACAGGAGGCTATTGAAACATGCTACATAAAGTCGATGAGCTGCCGCCGAATATAACAAAGCCCTGTCATAGAGCCAAGGGAGCTTCGGTTAATCTAGTCGCCTTGCATCGCGTGTCGACAGGTTTCTGCGACGAGCAAGTGTCTCTGACGATCCGTGATCTCGACGAAGGTATGGAAGGATACTAAGTCTCTCGCTAGGACGCGGCTCAGTGCTATATGTACTAGGTACTTTCTGCATGCTGAGAGGTGCGCGTAAACCCCGGCATCCGCCCATCTTGGTCATTTGCATCTGCCCCAGAATTGGAGGGTAGATACTCCGTATACTCCGTAGAAAAAGTTACCCTCCCAAAGGCCTTGACATGGGTTTTTTGGAGAATTCGTGCCCTGCCATCATTGGTCAGAGCCTTCGCCCCACTTTGGGGGGGTGAGGTTTCCCGCGTGACAACGCAAACGCGACCGGTCGCTGTCCACGGAACAACCATTACCAATTCACCTAATCCTAACCTTAACACCTAATCCTAACCACTAACCCCTAACCACTAACCACTAACCGGAATGGGGTACTGGTAATGGTCGTTCCGGGGAGAGTATATTTCACACGCACATAACTAGTGCAATTGACCTGCCCATAGCCTAAAGCGGTTAGAGGGCTGCAACCATCCCTGCTAGCGCCATGTAGCTACTTCGCTGGCTCCCACACCTCACAACTTACAAGATACTTTCGCCTGAGACGTAGACAGAGTCTAGAGAC